>PITA01012520.1:38152-61683 GCA_004023965.1 Spilogale gracilis
TTTTTTTTTTTTAAAGATTTTATTTATTTGACAGAGAGAAACACAGGCAGAGAGGGAACACAAGCAGGGGGAGTGAGAGAGGGAGAAGCAGGCTTCCCGCCGAGCAGGCAGCCCGATGTGGGGCTCGATCCCGGGTCTCCAGGATCATGACCTGAGCTGAAGGCAGTCGCTTAACCAACTGAGCCACCCAGGCGCCCCTCTCTAGTGTTTTTTTCAATATATCCTTCTATGATAACAGGTCCCACTTCTCCAGTTATTTTCTAAAAACATATAGTTGGTTTGTTTATGTCAGGAAACAAAGTTTCACATTGTACTTAGTTCATTTGTCTCTTCAGTCTTTTTAAATCTGAAACAATTTCTTCTCCTTATTTGCTAAAGAAACCAGATGGTTGGATCTACTGAATTTTTCACATTTTCCTGTTTGCATTCCTATGGTGTGATTCCATTGAACATGTTCATCTAACCCCTGTATTTCCTATAGACTGATTATTAGATTTGGAGCCTTGATAAGGATAAAGAACACTTTGTAAGTAAGGCTGTGGACTTCCTATTGCATCACATCAAGAGACAACATATGTCTGCTTCTCTCTCTTTTAGTGATGTTACAGTTAATCAGTATGTTTAGGTATTGTAAGTCTTGATTCATCAATCATAAAAAAAAGTCTGAAAAGCTCATTAGGCTTTACTTTAATATTTTTAGCAGCCATTGATAATACTTGTCTAGAACCATATTTCACTGGGATTTGCAGAATGGTAATCTGGTAATTCTACCATTCCTTCCATATTTATTAGCTAAAGTTCTTCCATAAGACACAGCCTTTTCAACCATTTGGTTTCTCTGAGGTGAAACAGTTCTGAAGTATTTTCTGCATCTACCAATTTTCAAATAATGAATTGATTTCCCCATGAGTGTTGTTGATGATGATGTTGTCATTATAAACTTGCAGATTTTAGCATTTGTGATGTGTTTCAATCCATTGTAGTCATTCTTCTCTTTAATGCTCAAATGGTTCCATCTTTTGTCTATCTATCTTACATATATATATGCATACATACATATATATTAAACTATATCCCCCAATATAGTTTAAAATAACAACATCAATTAATATGTTATGAATACTGTTTTAGGTTTCTTGCTTTATTTCTGTAATATAAACAAATCCATATATTCCAAGCAGGGCCCATCCCCAACTCCTCAGGGCTCCTGTTATTTCTCTGCCTACCAAGCACCCCAGAAGCTGCCCCATCTCAGGGTCATGATGGACAGCAAGATGACATCTCCTGGCAGGGTCGTTCAGGTAGTCAGGCCACATATTCCATTCTTCTCTGACAGAAGAGACAATCCTAAACCCAGGGTATCAGAAGTTTTCAGATCAGCAGGACTACCATCTCACTCTTCTTCAATTTCACAGCATTCTAAGGGAAGTAAACCACTAGATTTGCTGATGCATCAAGGTCCACCAGACACTGCAGAAATAAAAATATTACCTCAGAAATACAGAAGGAAACTTGTATCTCAAGAAGAAATTGAAAAAAAAAAAAAGAAGAAATTGAATTTATCCAATGTGGAGGTCTAGAATGATCACTGACAGTATGACTGCTGTTTGTCATCAGACAAAAGAATGGTCTTTATGACAAAGGACTTCTAAAATGGCACATGAAACATTATACAGTAAACAACTTGAGCAAATATTCTGTAAAAAAATGAAATATAGAAAATTTAGATGGATACTTATAGCTCCCAGTATATGTATCTTGGTCAGCTTCTCCATAAAGCTTACCTAATTGTTTATATACTTATTAAATATACATTAAAAAAAACCAAATCCATATATCTTCATATCCTTCCCTTTATTAGATAGAAGTTATATACTCTACACATTGTTTTGCATCTTGCGTTTTTCACCTTACACTACATCCTGGAGATCACTCTATAGATCTTATTTCTTTTTAGAGCTGGATAGTATTTCACTTTGTGAGTATACCATAGTTTATTCAGTCTGTCACTTCCTGACAGACATTTGGGCTGTTCCCAGTCTTTTGCTATTACCAGTAGAGCTGTATATAGTAACAGCCTTTCGTGTGTGTGTTATTTCATCATTTTGCTTATTTATCTTCGTGATAGAATTCTAGAAGTAAGATTGCTAGGTCAAGGAATATATGTATATGTAATTTTGCTATCTCCACCATGGTGGTAGTTTCGTGGGGATGGGAGTTGAGGAGCAGATAATAAAAACATAATATGCCTTATAGGTATAAGTGCTTTGAAGAAGTGCTTTAAAGAAGTTAGACTTTTTTTTTTTAAAGGTTTTATTTATTTGACAGAGAGAAACACAGCCAGAGAGGGAACACAAGCAGGGGGAGTGAGAGAGAGAGAAGCAGGCCTCCTGCTGAGCAGGGAGCCCGATGTGGGGCTCGATCCCCGGTCCCCGGGATCACGACCTGAGCCGAAGGCAGTCGCTTAACCAACTGAGCCACCCAAGCTTAGACTTTATCTTTTCATTTTTTTTCATACCCTTTCTATAATTGTCACATTCTATTTAGAAAGATGGTAACATTTGGAGGGGAATTTAAAGGAATGCTGACTTCTAGGCATAATGAATTTCTTTTTCTCTACTTTTATCTCCAATCCATTCTGGTATTGACAAGAGATTAGATGACTTTAACTTGCTTATTAACATTTTTCTTAATTTGTTGCAGATTGTCCATCAACTTCAAGGTTGTTAGCAGATACTTCCAAGTGTTAAAATCCTTGCTAACTTTATTCTGTTACTTTTTTAATGGTTTGACTATCATAAGTAAATTTTTTATTTGTTGGTTGGTATTTAGCTTCCTTTTATATTATCTCTGTGCTTTAACATATGGAAATATTTGTGCCCCTCTGTGTAGCTTGACTTCTTCACTGTGCAGTTGGTGTCTTTACTAATACCTCCTACTCCATTTTGATTTTTTAAAATTATTATATCTCTTTTTTTTAAGAACTTAAATTTTAAGAACTTAAAATTCTGGTCCTAAAAAGAGATATTCTTACTGTTTGGGCAGAAATCATATAGTCTCTTTCCAACTCCCGTATGCCATATATATATTTCACTATATCACAGTGTTATAGCATTTTTCACCTTATTTCTCCATTGCTACATCATTCAGATTGGCTCTCAGGTTAGAAATCTACATTTCTAAGAAGTTTTTTCATGTCTTTCTTTTGTTGGTTGACTTTTATACAAGCCAAGTATGTCATCTTATGGCTAGGTCCTAGTGAACTCTTTTTTATATGATTAGGTAATCTAGAGTGTGTTGAGTTTTATGCTTCAAAATCTTGCTAACTTACCTAATTAAAATTCTGATGTATTTTAATTTTTTTTGTATTTCATTTTTCCTTGTTCAGGTTCGTAATGTTCTTAATGATGCAGTGGATTTACTGGAATTCCGTGATAGAGTCATTAAAGCATCTTTGAACTATGCACACTTAGTTGTTTCAACATCTCTTCAATGTTATGTGTTCTCGTAAGCATCTTGCATTTCTTAAAAATTCAGAGTTTTGTCTGTGATGAGGAAATTTATTTTCAAGCTTTCCTATTAACATGGTTTGGTTCTAAATTTAATTTTCTTAAAACCTCACTTACCCTGAACTTACTCCCAGCCAAGAAGTGATTTAAAAATGAACTATAAGCAGTGAAAATAAATCTAATGAAGTTTGTTCATCAGAGGTTAATAATCATTTTTATAATAGAAAGTACTTTCTCTGAGATAGTGTTTACTCTTACCTTGCTCACAGTCCTAAGGAATTTAGTATAACTTGATTTCAAAGCCCAGAAGAGCAGCTGATAAGTGATGGGAAAAGGACCCACCTAACCACTGGAAGAGAGGGGACAGCTAGCAGCCTGACAACAGGCTGAAAGATGTTCAGTAAGGACACAAGGAGGTATTCAGGCTTAGTGTTATACCCTGGGGTAATCATGGATGTTCATATTGAAGATACAGAGTTGCCCAGAAATGATGAAAGAAAATATATTCAATCTACTTTATATTAGGGGTGCCTGGGCAGCTCAGTCGTTAAGCATCTGCCTTCGGCTCAGGTCATGAACCCAGAGTCCCGGGATTGAGCCCCTCATTGGGCTCCCTGCTCTGTGGGAAGCCTGTTTCTCCCTCTCTCACTCCCCCTGCTTGTGTCCCCTCTCTAGCTGTGTTTCTGTCAAAAAATTAATAAGAATCTTTAAAAAAAAAAATCTGCTTTGTATCAGAAAGCAGGGAAGAATTCAATACATCCAAGAAACGTGTGCCTAAAACAAACATACTTGGTATTTTTTGAAGTGTAACTTAGTATCTGCTGATAAATGTTGAATTGGCTTTCTGGGAACAAACCAAACCAACCTGATTTGCAGTGTTTGCCTATTTCTGTAATGTAAATACTTCTACCAAGGCTGATTTCAAGATACCAATATGATGTCACTGAAGGAAGAATTGAGAAGAGAGGCACAGTAGAAAGGCATTACGTGGAATTGCCACCAGGTGGATACAACAGCTATAATAATCTCAAGTGCATAGATAATAGTTAAATGTAATAAAATCACCTGGAAGTAATAGTTTTAGAGTACTTATCTTTGTTTTGAATATAATTTGCTTAATTATAAGTTTATATAATTTAATTTTAAATAATAGCTCTCTTTAACAGTCGGCTTGCAAAATTCCTGAAAATATACCACTTGGTCCAAGCTGCCTCTAAGCATGCCACCAGTTGACTTCTCAATATCCAGGAAACTCAAGTCACCACTATGTTACTTTCAAGAGTTGTGAATAGTTAAGGATTGTTTTTTACATTCTGTGCTTATATTTATAACATCATGTGGTTATAGTTTAATCACTGAATATAAAATTGAAGATGAGGACTATATGTGTCTTATTCACAATTGTATACCCAGTATTCAGCACCATGTTCAACATTTAGTAGCTACTTAATAAAAAAAATTCTTGGATAAATAAATGAATCAAAAAACAAAATACAGTGGTAGCTTGGATTGCCCAGTAATACACAGCACAAAGGTATCCAGTTTGATTAACAGTAACACTTACTGCAGTTATATATTTAAAATTCTCAGTCACTATGTATAAATCTACTACTAATCAGAATCTTCAACTTAGGACAGCAGCCAAGAATTAAATGGGAGAAGCAATGAGAGGGGAAAAAGAAACAAGTGGCTCGATTTAAGAGAAATTTTTTTTCTTACATGAAGGAGAAGAAACAATAGTAAATCTCTGGGAAGGGTCAAGAAAGATACCAAGTTAAACAGTTGTTATATAGGGGAGGGATTATAGAGTGTGAAGAAATTTCACAATCACTTAGTGCACATAGTCATTTGAATAATTAATTTTCATGGAGTTGAGGAAAAACAGAGTAGATCTCTTCAATTTAGGATTTGTTTGAAGAAAGGTAAGGCTCTTAACCACCCCAAATGATGGGTTTATTCTGCGAGTTTTAGTGGCAATGACATAATGTTTGAATCCATAGGATTAGTCTCATGTGTTACTTGTATTAGAAAGGTTGCTACTTATGAAAAGTTTAGCAGCTGTGATTTAATTTTCATCACTCTGCTTTCCACATACTAATTAATATGTGGCAAAATATAAGATTTCTTTTCTTGTTTTCTGATTTAGTCTTGCCTCCCCTCTCTTGTCAAGACATTTACTAAGGTACAAAATATTTATTAAAGTGAAATACTAGGGAGCAGTAGTGGGAATGAGGTAGTGCTGAGACCTATCATTACCGAAATATATTTCATTAAGTTAAAAAACCTACTAGTATTTTTATTTTATTTATTTATGTATTAAAGATTTTATTTTTAAATAATCTCTACACCCAATGTGAGGCTCAGCCTCACAATTCCAAGATCAAGAATCATATCCTCTACTGACTGAGCCAACCAGGGGCCCCAGAAAACTTACTAGTATTTTGGATAATAGCAACTATCTTTTATCGAGCACTATTATACTATCTATTATGGTCATGGTCTAATTTACTCTGTGTATAGAGTATTATTATTATTCCCATTTTCAAAATGAAGAAACTAAAGGATACACAGAATATTTAAGTAACTTACCCTAGGTCAAATTACTAAATTTCCTTACTAAAGGAAGAGCTGGGGTTGACTCCTGGTTCTTAATAACTGTTACCCCTTTTTAGTAATAAAAATAAAGTTTTTTGATGGCACCCGGGTGGCTCAGTCGTTTAAGCATCTGCCTTCGGCTCAGGTCGTGATCCTGGAGTTCCAGGATCCAGCCCTGCATTGGGCTCCCTGCTCAGTGGGAGGCCTGCTTCTCTCTCTCTTACTCCCCCTGCTTGGGTTCCCTCTCTAGCTGTGTTTCTCTGTCAAATAAATAAAATAAAAACTTAAAAAAAAACAAACCCAGAAACCTCACAATAAATAAAACATGCTAGGATATCTTTTCTAGAGTACAAAGCACATATCTTTATCATATCTGTGAACACCAGGCTTAGTAATTATTAGTAGTTTATTCATTGTTTTGCTTTGTGCATGCATTTACTTATTGAAGTGGGTATCAGACTCTTTGCATTAGCCACTGTTAATTTTGCACCAATGTGCCCACTTACTGCAGCCTTCCCCTTCCCTCACTTTCTGGATCTGAATATGAGATTTAATCTGATTTGAAGAATTGGTTTCATGAAAATAATTGAGAGAAATTCAGAATATATAAGAGTAATAAAACACTTTAAACTGTGAAACTTTGATGACTTGGGTAGGTTTTCAGTTTGTAAATGTTCTCTCCCTCTTGCCTATCTTTGAATCATATTATACTATAGAAACCGAAGGAGTTATTTGTTCATTTATTTATCTGTTCATTCAATAGCATGGTAATAGCTTACATTTATATAGTATTTCAGTCTACAAAATGCTTCACAGAAATCTTCATTTGGACCAACAGTAACATTGGGAGACCTGTAGGGAAAATGCTCATGTTCATAATGGTAACCATTATCTTCATTTTACAAATAAGGAAACTAATTCTTAGGAGGTTAAGCTTATTAAGATCATATAGCTGACAGATAGTTAAACCAGATCGCTAATTCTGATCTAGCTACCCAAAAATGTGTCCTTTCTTCACCAAGCCGTACTGCTACTATTTATCAGATGAGAAACTTAAGATGACTTGCCCAAATCACAGAGCTAATAAATGACAGAACTTGCACTTAGAATTCCTCAATTCACATATTGTGATACCTAGAATAAACATTTGTTGAACGATTACTATTGAATACTTATTACTTACACAGAGTTTGATTTCTGGTCAGAGATATGGACATGTAAGCAAATGATTTCGGAACAATGTGCCTAGTGCTATAATAGAAATATATACTATGGTGAAATTGATAACACTATTTAAAATGAATACTTATCCATTTATTAAAAAGTATTTGGTATTTTAAATGTTAATAAATCTCCATTTTATCTTTTAGTACGAAGAATTGGAATACACCACTTATATTTGATCTTAAAGAAGGAACTGTTAGTTTAATTCTGCAGGCAGAAAGGTATTTGTTTTTCATGTTTGACTATTGACTATGGGGTTAAAATATTTCAGACTGCAGTAAAGCACTCTTTAAAGCATGCCACATACAGAATGTTACATTAGTCATTTGGAATCAATCTGTTTCTATTTATTTTCAAGGGAAGAAAGTAATAATAAGCTATTAAATAGGTCAGTGGTTCTAAAATTTTTTGGCCTTAGAATTTCTCTACTTTTTTCTTTTTCTTCTTTTTTTTTTTAGTGTGGAGCCCAATGTGGAGCTTGAACTCATGACCCTGAGATCAAGACCTGAGCTGAGATCCAGAGTCAGATGTTTAACCGACTGAGCCACCCAAGCACCCCTCTCTACACTCTTAAAAAATTCTTGGGGATCATATAAAGATTATATGTCTCATCATTTACTATACTAAAAATTTAAATTGAGAAATATAAAAGGTATTAATTTATTAAGAATGATGAGACTCAATTTATTATACGTAAATATTAAAGTAGTGATCTGAGAGAATGAGAGGGAAATGGGCGAGTTGGGGAGCCTGGGTGGCTCAAGTGGTTAAACTTCTGACTTCAGCTCACATCATGATCTTAAGGTCCTGGGATCAAGCCCCAAGTTGGGCTCTGCACTCAAGAGGGAGTCTGCTTTTCCTTCTCCCTCTGGCCCTCCCCCCTCTCATATCCCCTTCTCTCGCTCTCTCAAATAAATAAAATCTTAAAAAAAAAAAAAGAAACGGGTGTTACTATGAGATCGTTTTGACCTCAGGGCCCTTATTTTTTTATAATGTTCTGTTCTTGGTTTTGGTTTTAAATATTTTAAACACATTGATTTTATGAGCCACTACATGACTGTGACCTGAAGTTTGAAAAATAATATTCTTTACCCACACCTTCAGTGTATACAGGACCATGAAACTCCAGACCAACAAACTGGAGTAAAGTGGGAATAGCTATTCTTCAAGAATCCACACTTTTCCATGAAAACTATCATCAATCAGTCTATGAAGTACAGTGATATCCTACTGAATCAGAGGTTAGTCTTAGAAAGCTACAACCCAACAAAACCAGGAATAAAGTTTGAAAATAGAATCAGCAGTTGCCTAAAATACCTACCCATGAAATCTTTACACCAAAACCATGTATTTTATTCCTCATTCCTTTACTCACACCTAGGCAATCTCTTAAGTGTTATCAGGTTTTCTAAGCCCCAGCTTTTATAAATAGCAAACCAGGAGAGAAACGCTGGTGGGCTGAGAGACTGGCACACAGACAAAAAGAAAAGTGCCTGGCAAGGCAGCATGGAGAAAACGAAAAACACAGAACTGTATAGCTGAATAGCTTAATTATTCCGATGTACCAGCAGATCCTCATGAGTACCAAAGCTGTCAGTTAAACAGTGACTGAAGAGAGTGATCATCATATTGATGACCTTGAGTGATCGAGAAAATTGTATCAAATTTTGTCATCTGTTTAGTGAAATTGAAATATATTATTTTGTAATATCATAAACTTTTAATATAAAAAGACATCTTTTCCACTTAAAAGGTAAGATGTCATATTTCTGAAATTCATTTTACTGGAACAGTGCCAAATATTTATCCATTACTTGCTAGTGTACTGAATATGCTGTTAGTAAAAGCATATGTTAATGGAGTAACTGATTAAGCAATTAAGGAATAATTTACTTACTGTCTAATGTTTGTCCTCTTTCTACATTTAGAGATGTTTGCCCTTTGAAACGCAGTGTTTACTCACAAGGAGGTTAACAGCTTATAGTATCTTGTTTAGGAGAGAAAACGTTTTTAGTATTGAAAAAAAAGAAAATACAGATACTAATATGTGTCACTTTGTCAACATTAGCAAATACTGTTTTCACACACTAATGTGTAAGGGCCAAACCCTTCAATTAAACTACATACCAATACTCAAGGATTAATTTAATTAAAATGTGTATATTTGTTTCCATGGCAAGAAAGAACACTTAGCAGTTCCCAAATCAAGAAATAGTTCTGAATCAAGGATTATTACAGTTTTGAACATAAGATTTTAAAAAGTAATACTATGTTCAGGATCAAGGAATCAGGCACTCCAATATGGCAATAGTATGAGTGTAAAGTATTACAACATTTCAAGGGCACTTTTAAAATATATATTTAAAATATATATTAAAATTATAGAAGTATATGCCCTTTGATGCAATTACTGCATTTCTAAAAGTTATACTAAAGAAATAAGTAAGGTAGACATACAGAAATGTGTATCTACTAGCCATTCTTTGAAACAATGAATAAGTTAAAATAAGTGTCCCTTTCCCTTTATTGTTTGAATTTTTTTTCAATGTCATAAATTTTTCAAAGGAAAAAAATTAGATTTTGATTTTTCCAAAGAATAAACTATTCTCCAATAGAAAAATGAAAATATAGTAAGCTCCCATTTGAGGATGTATTTTTATTCTTTTTTTTTTTTAGACATTTTCTTCTTGTAGATGGTGGTGGTATCTATTTATATTCTTATGAAGGCCGCTTCATTTCTTCTCCAAAATTTCCTGGAATGAGAACAGATATTCTGAATTCACAGACTGTGTCTCTGAGTAATGATACCATTGCAATAAAAGACAAAGCTGATGAAAAAAGTAAGTACATTTTTATAATTTTCCATGTCACATTTCCATGAAATTTGTTAACAGTGTAAAATCTCATTAAATTAATTTTCATTTTCTCATCTATTAATATGCTAAAGTTATATGAAAGAATTAGCAGTTTCCTAATTTGTCTTAGTGTGACTTAATCAAAGAACTAAAGTTGTCATGTTGTACCCAATTGATAGAGTAAATCTTTATATATTTAGTAGCTATTGGTAGAGAGTTTGAGTTCAAATTTGTGAGTCCCAAAAATGTTTGTTAATTTTTAAATCTAGTGATTTTTTTTAAATGTTCCCTTTTTCTTCATTAGGTAACATAGTATATACTGTACTTCATTATACTATTTATTTGGCTTATATAAATTTATATTTTATAAATATTTTTATATTTATATATTTTTAATTACTGAATTAGAAGACAGTTATGAGTAATTTAAAAATTTCAAATAAAAATAAACACCACATTATATTTATAAATTGATATAAGTATGTCAGGTGTTTTGGAATTCCGTCATACAGGGACACTATTTTATTAGAGCATTGCTGTATCACAGCAACATTTATCCAATACTGAGTACTTGCCATATTCCAAATATTTTTCTAGAAGTTGAGGATACAACAGTGAATGAGACACACAAATAAACATACAAATATATAATAAATAGTCCGCTAATGATATGTGTTGTGAAGAAAATGCAGGGTGAGGGAATAGAGTACGCTGGAGGTGGGACAGGGGAATGACTATACAACAAGTACAAGGAATATGAGGTGGGAATGACTGGCATGTAAAAGAAACTGCCAGGAGTCCATGGGATCAGGTCAAGGTAGAGTGTGGGAGGAGAGGACAGAAAGAGATAAGCAGGAACCAGCTCATGTAAAAACTTGGCCATGGTAAGGATGTTGGCATGAGAGAGAGAGGAGACAAGCATAGTATCCTACATTTTTACCCTGAATGAATAAGTTGGAAGATGGGGAAGGAGGAAGATTAGAGGAGGTCCACATATGGAGTTCTATTTTGGTCATGGTAAGTTTAAATGCTACCTGCACATTCAAGTCCAGGGCTCTGGAGAGAGTTGGGTACTAGAAATATAAATCTGGGAGTCACTGGTGTACAGATGCTGCCATGACACTGAACGAAATCGCCTAGGAAGTGAATATAGGCAGAGAAGAGGACTAAAGACTGAGCACATCGATATTTAGAGATGGGTGAGAGGAAGTAGAGCCAATGAGATAAGAGAGAAAATGAGTTATCCCTAAACCTAGTGGAAAAATATTAAATGATTATTTCTCTACTGATATATTTTGCTAAATGTTTGTCAATGTGACGTGTTATTAAAAAAAAAAAAATCTGACCTGATCGTTAATTTTGTTAGTTTTACACTGTGAAAGACCTAATTCAGGAGCTAGAAAACTGTCCCACTTTTTAATTCTCAGTATTTTCAGATAACATCATGTCTCATACTGGTAGAAATATAATCCTCCTAAATTGAGCCTCTGTCTCTTTATACCTTAGACCTTCTCTCAGAGGACATTTGGTGATGGTTTTGTTTTTTGAAGGACTTCCTTTCTGGCTAAAAAAGAGAATCAAATAAGACAATAGTTAGCAGACACATTTAAGATAGCTGAGTAATTGTTGATAATAATAATTTTGAAGTCATACTTTTGTCTTCAGTAGACTTAAATAAAAATCCCAGTAATCATTCTTAGTTGTCTGTACCTTTCTTGATCAACACCACATATTTCAGATATATACCTTATTCTGAACTTTTTTTATATTTAATTCACATCTGAAACATATTATTTAATTCTTTGATAATAGAATTTTAGAGCTAGAAGGAATTATCAATATTTTCAGAAATATGGGTTTATCTGCCAGTAAATTATCTGTTTTACTTACATAAATTTTGATTGTTGAACAAGATAATCATGCATGTTCTTTTAAAAGAAACTAGTATTCATTGATGGTTAAATACAGGTATATGCTAACAGTAGAAAGCAGTTGGAAGTACTTAGATTCATTAACCTATGAAATTTTCCTTGAAGAGGGAAGGTTTCCATATGAAACCAGTGGTTCCTTCCTAATTTGGGAGCTCCTTTATAAGCTGGATTCTGGCACCAAGTACAGTATTCTACCACTTTAGGTGACCAATAAAGTATAGAGGTATTAGTGCTTTTGGCTTCCTTTTCCTCAAAGGCTTGCACAGAAATGCTATGATACTGGTGTGGGTGGCTATTTGAAACAAATGTCTGGATATGGGGAGAGAAGTTAGAGAGCAGTTACTTAGTTGAGAAGCAACTCTTTCAGGTCAGCAGCTCCTTAGTTGTTCTACCAGTTTTTGCTGCATACTAACACTAAAATACAGATCCAGCGTCCCAAGGTTCATGACCTTTTACGGTTATAGAAAGAAGTAGACAAATTTATCCATATACCTTCATCTCTTAATAATAAATGCAATCAGCAAAAGGATGGAATGCTTTTATCTTTAAAAAAACTTCTTAGTTTGGGGGTGCCTGTGGCACAGTTTTAAGTGTCTGTCTCTTGATTTTGGCTCAGGTCATGATCTCAGGGTTGTGAGATGGAGCCCTGCCTCAGGCTCCATGCTCAGTGCGAAGTCCTCTTGAGATTCTCTCTCCCTGTGCCCCCTCCACACTCATCATGCTTGCTGTCTAAAACAATGTTAGCCATGTTTTTTTTTTCCTATGTGGCCTTTATTATGTTGAGTTATTTTCCTTCTAAACCTACTTCATTGAGAGTTTATTATGAATGGGTGTTGTAGTTTGTCAAATGCTTTTTCTGCATCTATTGAAATGATCATAGGGTTTTTATTCTCTCTCTTTTTAATATGGTTTATCACATTGATTGATTTGCAAATATTGAGCCATCCTTACATCACGGGAATACATCTCACTTGATTGTAGTGAATGATTTTTTTAATGTATTGTTGGATTCAGTTTGCCAATATTTTGTTGAGGAATTTTGCATCTATATTCATCAGAGATATTAGCCTGTAGTTCTCTTTTTGGGTAATGTCTTTATCTGTTTTTGGTATCAAGATAATGCTGGACTCATGTAGTGAATTTAGAATCTTTTTTTCTCCTCTTCTATTTTTTTGGAATTGTTTGAGAAGAATAGGTATTAACAACCCTTAAATATTTGGTAGAATATACCTCTGAAGCCATCTGGTCCTGGACTTTGTTTTGGGGAATTTTTTAATTACTGATTCAAGTTCATGGCTATTAATCAGTCTGTTCAAGTTTTCTGTTTCTTCCTGCTTTAATTTTTGGAAGGTTATATGTTTCTTGGAATTGATCCGTTTTTTTCTGGGTTGTCCAATTTTTGACATATAATTTTGATAATATACTCAAATAATCCTTTGTATTTCTGTAGTGTCACTTGTTATTTCTCTTTCATTTCTGATTTATTTGAGTCTTCTCTGTCTTTTTTTTTTATGAGTTTGGCTAAAGGTTTATCAATTTTGTTGACCTTTTCAAAGAACCAGCTTCTGGTTTCATTGATCTGTTCTGTTGTTTTACTTTTTTTAGTCTCTCTCTCATATATTCGTACTCTAATCTTTATTATTTCCTTCCTTCTACAGGCTTTGGGCTCTGCTTGTTTATTTTTTTCCTAGCTCCTTTCCATGTTAGGTTAGGTTGTTTGAGATTCTTGCTTCTTGAGGTAGGCCTACATTGTTATAATATAGAACAGCTTTTGTGGCATTCCAAAGATTTTGGCCATTGTATTTTCATTTGTCTCTATGTATTTTTTTATTTTCTCCTTAACTTCTTGGTTGACCCATTCATTATTTAGTCACATGCTATTCCATTTACTTGTGTTCTTTCCCTGATTTTTTTTCTTCTGATTAATTTCTAGTTCTATATCATTGTCATTGGAAAAGATGCATGATATGATTTCAGTCCTGCTTAATTTGTTGAGACTTGTTTTGTGGCTTAACGTATAGATCTGTTCTGGAGAATGTTCCCTATGCCCTTGAAAAGAATGTGTATTCTGCTATTTTTTTGGATCAAATCTTCTGAATATATCTGTTAGATTCATCTGGTTCAATATGTCATTCGAAGCTACTGTTATCTTGATGATTTTCTGTCTGGATGTTCTATCCATTAATGTAAGTAGGGTGTTAAAGTCCTCCAGTATTATTGTATTACTGTCGATTTTTTTCCCTTTGTGTCTGTTAATAGCTGCTTTATGTATTTGGGTGCTGCCAGGTTGGGTACATAAATATTTACAATTTTTTTAAATCTTTACAATTGTTATATCTTTTTGTTAGATTATTCCCTTTATCATTATGTAGTATCCTTTTTGTCTCTTGTTACACCCTTTTTTTTAAAAGTCTATTTTGTTTGATATAAATGTTGCTACCCCAGCTTTCTTTTCGCTTCCTTTTTCATCATGCATGTTTTTACATCTCTTCACTTTCAATCTGAATGTGTCTGTAGGTCTGAAGTGAGTGTCTTGTTGACTTCACCTTTTTATTTTTTATTTTATTTAATTTTTTGACTTTTAAATATTTATTCATCTTTTTTTTTTTTTTTAAGAGAGAGAAAGAGGGCACCTGGGTGGCTCAGTGGATTAAGCCTCTGTCTTCAGCTCAGGTCATGATTTCAGGGTCCTGGGATCTAGGCCTGCATCAGGCTCTCTTCTCAGCAGGGAGCCTGCTTTCTTCTCTCTCTCTGCCTGCCTGTATGCCTGCTTATGGTCTCTCTGTCAAATAAATAAATAAAATCTTTTAAAAAAGAGAGAGAGAGAAAGAGAAAGAGCACAAGTTGGAGGGGCAGGGGAGAAGGAGACAGAATCCCAAGCCAACTCTACACTGAATGCAGAGACTAAAGCAAGGCTCAGTCTCATGACCCATGAGAGCAGGACCTGAGACAAAATTAAGTCAGACGCTTAACCAACTGTACAATCCAGGTGCCCCTTGGCTTCACTTTTTTAGGCATCTGGTGTACTTGAGCTAAGAAGTAATATCAGTTTTTGAATATTTATTTATTTGAAACTAAATGTAACACTGTATGCTAATTATACTTGAAAAACAAATATCAACTTTTGCTCAGAGACTCTTTTGAAGCATTAATGCAGTCTTGGATTTCCCCCATTGCATACCCATTTAGTCATTCTTTTATTCTCAGATATTATTTCTCCTTCTCTCTACAAAAAAATAGAGAGCTGTCTCCACTACTGGGCAGGATAGCTGCATTCACATTTAACCCTGTATTTGCCAGCTGGAGTGGAAGCACAACCCACTCCACCAGATCCTTAGAAATTCTGACCTAAATGTTGAAAATATAGTTAGTTTCTTGCCTAGGAATCATCTCTGCTTTTGATAATTGTAGTAGTAACCTTGGTCCTGAGACCACTATACCTAGTAAGAAGAAGGAATTGAGGTGATATGGGAAAGAAAGGAAAAAGTATAGCCTTCATACCAGCATTCTGCCATTGTGGGAATAATTGCATTGTCATGCTAGCATCTTCCTCACCCCCTATTCCGTATTTCCACTGAAATTGCAGAATTCATCTAGTGTGGACACACCCTTTACTCCCTTCATTGTTGAATGTCAGTATCCACTCATGAAGGCTTGTAAGCTAGTTTTTCATGCCTATATTCCCTGTCTCATTTTAAATAATCATTGTTTTCATTGCCCATTCTAATTCTTCACCAAACTATTACTCTCAAAAAGAATCTCTCTGCCCATTGCTGGATATGATGGGCTGTAGAGTGTGTTCCTTGGTCTGAAGAAATGTGATTCCATGGTCCAGATCAGGTTCTTTGATAGTACCCAGAGCCTTTACTTCTACCACCAGGTAAGCAAAGCTCAGCCCAGAGTCAGTGTCCATGTCTTTCAGGACCCACTTGTAGCCCCAAAGACTACAGGTATCAGTCGGACTTGCCAGCTGTGCACAAGGACTCCCCCAGGACATCTTCCCCATAGCCATCTGCAGTTTCTAATCTCTCTTGTTGGCAGACAGAACAGTTCCTGTTGGCGTTTTGTGCCTCCATGGGTGCAAAAGGAGTATGTCTAGAGTCAACCCCTCTCTGCATTGTTTCAGTGCACTCACTTCATTAACCCAGTGGCTACCTCAAGTGACCACACCTGGGGATCTGCTCATCAGTTCTAAGCATCTTCTGATGCTGGAAGGGGGTTCCTCTGATGGGCATTGACATAACCTGTTTGAAAGTGCCCTTCAGATTCCCATAGTGAGTTGCATAGGGCCATGCCCCGGAAGAACAGCCCTTTAATAGGCCAAACTTCCACTGCCCGTCTGCCTCACCATATGGCCAGGCCACTGGCCACTGCCTATGAGTAGGTCAAAACCCAGACTTAAGGGTAAACAGCATGCAGTACAGCTCCTTGAGCCCATTGGTTTTTACCTTTTTCAGTCAGAGTTGCTGGCCTTCCAAACCCAGTGTCTGGTGTTTGTGTTGAAACTGCCATCCATAAGCCAAGCAGCTGTTGTGGGTCTGTTGGGGGCTGTTTACAGGCACCTTCCAAGTGATGCTAGGATCCTGCAGCTCCTCACATGGTTCCAGAACCATTCCTGGGGAAGAGAGTCTACCTGCTCATGAACCTGTTGTGGAACTCCGTGCATTGGCCTGATGGTGTATTCCTGCACAGACCATTTCTGTTCTGTTACAGAACACTTCTGGGCACTGCCTTCCTCTTAGAGCATCTCTCTGACATCACCCATTTTATGTGTTTCTGTTGGAGGCAGTTTCAGTTAATGTCTGGTAGCAAGCTAGTCATCGCTCCTCCAAACGGAAATTGTCCAGAGTTCTAGTAGCTTTCTCTGGAAGGTGCTCACAGACTTTTGTCATAAGCCCCAGTCTACACTCCACACAAGACTGCTGTACAAAGAATGTATCTTTATTAGTACTTGGGCTTCTATTCAGTACCGTTTGGTATAAGGCCTGTATGTTTGGGCATTCTCATTGGCTGCCATTTTTTATGTCCAGTTAATATTGTTGGAGGAGTGGATTTTTCATGCATTTTGTTTTACAATACTTGATAAAGGAAACATTACCCAGCTAGGCACAATATCCATTCCTATAATACATTCAGGTAAAAGAGACACAACTGCTTCATATGAAGCTTCTTCAAGTATACTAACTTTATTTAATGTTCATCTTAATCCCGATTAGTTCTTGTATTTCCTTGTTCTCTCAATATAGTTGACCACCAGTAGGACTTTGCCAGTAGGTTTTAGTTTTACAGCACTAGGTAGTGGAAATATTCCTGAGTCAGATATAATATCCAATCCCATTAAACATTCAAGTAAAAAGGACACAGACTGCATAAAGCCCATTTAAACACTCTAATTTTCATTCAAGCTTCACTTTACTCACATTAAGCCTTGCTTTTCTCTGTTCTCTCAATTTAATTGTAGTTCTCACTAGAACTTCACCAGTGGGTTTTGATACCATAGTGCATGTGACTCTCATATCAAGAGGTCCTAGAAAATTCTCTGTTCTGCCCGTTGGCCATTTTCCGACCCCTGTGCATAAGGCCTTGGGTCTCCAGCAGATGGTTGAGCCAAGAAACCCTGGCCCTTTCATCAGTCCATCTCTTGATTAAATTGGGAAACCATAGCCCCAGGCAACTGGAGGTGAGGTTTCTTTTTGCTATTTCGCCATACAGCTTTCCAAATTCCCCCAAACTAAGATGAATAGAGCAGATTTGTTTAAAGGTCTTCAGTGTTAGGGGACCAACAAAGATTTCCCATTGGTTCATCCAACCTCTGTTTTTTTACCCCATCAATGTTTGCTTTATTCAACCTATTTCTTAGATTTTCACCTTGCTGAGATGAGGCCCTTGATGCTTCTCTCTATGTCTCTAATTCTTTTAGCCTTTTTCATGATTTGTTTTAGCATAACTTTTTCCTTAGGAAGTGGCTGTGAGGATAGTCGCTGTACCTCAGGCTAACCAGAATCAGGATCTTCTCCAACATAGTCTTTCAGTGGGAGCCTTGGGACCAGAGGTTATATTTGAGACTGTCCAGAATCTCTATTAGGCCCATCTCTTACTTTCATTTTACCTATTACAGATTATAATAACCACGGGATTATATATTTTGCCTTTTCCATATTATTTTGCATTTTCTTATGCATCTAATGAGCCAGTTTCCCAAGAGATGGATCCATCATCTCAAAATTCCATAGGTAACGTATACCTCTCACAGCTGGGAGCAGCTTAGCTGCTGTTTCACACTGTGGGTGATCTTCTAAGAGTCAGAGGTTCCTCATTCCCTGTTATTTCATCCTTTCTCTTCCCAAACCACATGTTTCAGTAAGTTAGGGTTGGTCTAGTGAATCTCACCCTTCCTGACAACTACTATCCCATTTTTACCTCAACTGGTATATTGAACTCATTTCTAATACTAACAACCTGGAGTTAGCACAGATTCCAGGGCTTAAAGGCAAAGTTCTCCTCAAGACTGCCCTCACTTCAGACACTAGCCACAAGTCAGGGAGCCCCAGGCTGATCCATTTTGCTGACTGACTGGATACAAATTCAGGGACTCCTGTGGCCTCCTCAAGTTGGATAACTTGCTAAAATGATTCACAGATCTCAGGAAGGTGCTATACTTAGAATTATAATTTTATTATAAAGGGCACACATAGGGTGAGGCCTGGGAAGGAATACAGAACTTCTTGCCCTCTCATGAAATAAGGGCACATCACTCTCCCAGTATATCAGTATGTTCACCAGTGAGGAAACAGCCCTGAGTTTTTATAGGATTTTTATTACATGGGCATGATTAATTAAATTATTGGCCACATGATTGAACTCAGTTTCCGACCCCCCAACCTCCCTATCCCTAGAGGTCAGGGAACTGAATGTGCTTGGGCTTTCTGATGACCATCTCCCATTCTTAAGCTATCTAGGGGCCAAACAAGAGTCTCCCCACTAGTATAACTAAGAGACTCCTTATCACTCAGGAAATTCCAAGGGTTGATAAAGATCCCTTCAACAAACCCAAGACAAAAACCAGGCAAATTACTAACTATACCAAAGGGAAGTGGGTACTGACCCCAGGGAACTAAGCAGTGTATAACACATGCCTGGTATTATAGTGGACACTTGACACATTTTTCTTTTGTGAAATACGATTGTCTGATGTTATATTTGTCCAAATCAGAGTTCTGAAAATTACAAATTACATCTAGATTTGGACTTGACATTGTAAATCTTATGGAGGAGTGAAGCCATAACATTAATAACTATTCTAAGTAAGGAATATGTTTTAGGAAGAAGTATTTAGTTCCACTGTTTTAAGAAATATGACCCCAATTAATAAGTAGGAATTTGATGCTGCTGATCTTCTAGATACTCATAGATATTCTATGGTCCAAAGGGTTAAATAATTTCTCATCAGGATATGATAACCCACTGAAGTTTACCAATAAAAATTCTAATATAATACATTAATGCTTTACTTTTTTTTCAAGTAATCTTCCTTTTTGAGGCATCAACTGGAAAACCATTAGGTGATGGGAAGCTTCTTTCTCATAAGGTAATGTACATTAGCTACTTGTAATGTAATTAGCCACTATTTATTCACCTCCTTTAAAAAGTTAATGTTTCCATTTTGAGGCAAAAAACATAGAAATTAGTTTTTTTAACAGTTTTCTGCAATAATTACCTCAATCCTCCACTTTGTTTTTATTTTTTTAAGTTTTAATTTATTTTTTCATTTTAAGTAATCTCTGTAACCCAACATGAAGCTTGAACTCATGACCCCAATATTAAGAGTTGCATGGTCTTCCAAATGAGCCAGCAGGGCACCCCTATAAATTAGTTTTACATTTAAACCCAATGTGCCTTCTACATAGATTATTTTGCCTAAAAATGTCACAAAGACTAAACACTAGTAAACTCCGTAATGGAAAGCTATAGATACAAATTAAATGGATAAAAGAATCTGACTCATATGTCTTTATCGAAGCTGTTTACTGCTTTTTAGTAAAATGTTCAATCTCGATTAAACTTTTAGTACCTATCAGTAAATAAAAATGTTTTGTTTTTCTAAACATCTTGCAGTTTTCCCATTGATCTGTCCTTAGCCAGCATTTTCTTTAGGTTTTAACACTGTACTTAAACTGAAAAAAAATTCTATAGATGTACAAAAAGATCTTGAAGTTGCTTATTGGTTTTTTATTTTTAACATTAAAATAAACAAAGGAGCACATTCTGATAGGGGATATGTTCAGGTTTCGTATGTTTTTAACTTTATTGTTCAATGCCACTAGTGAAGCATTGCTCTGTATTTTATTTTCTTCTCTTTGTAATTATTAGTTTGAATTTGAATAGCAAATACATTCATACAGTTCAGAAATGAGAAAGCATAAAAAAGTATACAGGGAAAAAGTCTCCCTACTACACCTATTTCTTATCAGTACAATTCTGTTCCACCAAATAAGTAACAACCAATATTAAACTCCTTTTTCCTTCCAGAAATTTTTTAATGCATATAAAAAACTGATATACGTTCTTTTCTCCCTCTTTTACAAAAATGTAACATACAAATCTGTACGTTGCTTTTCTCACATAAACTATTCCTGGAGATCTTTCTAGATCAGTACATAAAGTGCTTTCCCAATCTTTTTCCCCTCACCATATAGTATAACATTTTATGAGTGTATCGGAACTTATTTGACTTGTATCCAAACGATGGGCATTTAAGAACCATATAAGGAAAGTCATTTCACTGGCTAGTATAATAATGTAACACTAATGCAGTATGCCAGAAATACTTTGTTATATGGATAGAACACTAATCTTAAAGTCAGAAGTCTGGATTTTAAGTTTTAGATGTGCTCATTACCAGTTTTTCTGAGCAAAATCACTAAATGGCTATGCATCTCAGTCTTCACGCCTAAGTACAGGAATACTTACTTTACAAGGTAAAGTATCTTGTACCTTATATAGTATAGTACCTTGTATCTACAATACAAGGTAGTTTCCTGTGAAATGTGAAAGAATGTGTAAAATTTAAAACCCCAAAAACATAAGATTATTTTTATAAACCTCCTCTTATAGATCTTTAAAATGCAGGCTTTCTACTTAGAGTAAATTTTGTTATGGAATATATTAAAGTAGACCTCTCTTGTGATATTTGTACTTGCCTCACCCTTTCACTCTGCCTACTAAAAGTAGAACAGGAAGACAGATAGAAATGTTTCTCAGCTTGGGCTATCTGGGTGGCTCAGTTGGTTGAGCTGAGCATCTGACTCAGTTTTGGCTCAGGTCATTATCTCATGGGTCATAGGATCGAGCCCTCCCCTTGACATTGAACAAAGTTGGACTCCAGGCTCAACGGGGAGTCTGCCTGATGATTCTCTCCCTTTCCCCTTTCCCCCCTGCGGCACAGACTCTTTCTCTCAAATAAATAAACAAATCTAAAAAGAAAAAAGAAATATTTCCCAGCTTACAGAGTTTCAAAAAAAATAAACATTATTTGTAATGTTTTAAGGGACATCTTTCCCTTGTAAATTTAAAAAAAAAGTAACTGTGCTTTAACTTTTGAATTATAGAAGTAGTTTAAAATTACTTAACAGGGACATTTTATCATTCCAAGTAGGGAGTGATATTTAATTGATTTTTAAATAAACAGATGTTCTTGTAATTACATAATTTAAATGATCTGATGTCAAGCTAATCCAGTATTTTCATTTTTCTAAATTTTAGAATGAAATTTTGGAAATTGCTCTGGATCAAAAGGGACTTACCAATGATAGAAAAATTGCTTTCATTGATAAAAATAGAGATCTCTATATCACTTCAGTGAAACGATTTGGGAAGGAAGAACAAATTATCAAACTTGGTAAAATAATTATCATGTATTTAAAATTTGATTACTTTGAATTTTTTTGATCTACTCTGTCATATTTATACTAAATAGCATACTTGCTTAATTAATCTGTGAATAATGCTTTGGTCTTATAACCTTTTATAACTACCTAACAGCACTTGAATAGCAAGTGTTGAGCTGCTACAGCTACATTAGCATTGAAAGAAAGACAAATTAAAACATAATGGTTCTAGGTAAAATACTCAAATATTTCCAAAGATTTTTAAATGAGTTTTTTCACTTGTTTTCACTATTATATGATCTGAAAATGTAGTCAAACCTACCAAAATTAGAACGGGTCCTGTATGTCAGTAGATTTTTAAAGTATTTTAATACTTATTATAGTGGAACTAATATTATTTAACATTCTTTCTAAAATAAGGAACAATGGTGCATACTTTGGCATGGAGTGATACATGTAATATCCTTTGTGGACTTCAGGATACTCGGTTTACAGTGTGGTATTACCCCAATACGGTTTATGTGGACAGAGACATTTTGCCTAAAACATTATATGAAAGGGATGCAAGGTAACATTTTACTGCTGGAATTGTTTGTTGTGATAAATAACTCTAATGTGTTATGTTTTTGCCTCTAATTTCAATCCTGTAAGGTACCTTTCAGTCTACTCGGTCAATGAAAAAAGATTTAAGTGTTGGCATCAAGTTGGAAGTATTGTATAATGCTATTATATTTATTTGTTCCTTCTATGGATATAATTTCCTTCATATAATTTGCAAGTCTAAAATTGTTTAATGTAACTCAGATAGTTTTTTCAATGTGTTTTAGTGATTTTAATATGGACATTGTTAAGATTTTTCAGTGATATAAAACCTGTATCAACCTTTATTCATTCTCAAATTATCATAAATTATAAATTATTATCATACTTATAGGATTGTATGTATTTCTAGAATTTTTTAATTAATATTAAAGGTAGAAAAATATATAAGACTACTGAAGAGTTTTTTTTTTAATTTTATAGGCTTCAGGAAATACATGTATATTCCTAAATTCTCTAAGAAATAACAAGATCTCTCACGCTTGACAAAATAAGAATACAAAGCTTCTTAGCTCCAAACCTCAGCTTAACTTTCAAATCTGTTTTGAGTTCATCTTAATATTCAGTTCATAACTTTAGCAAAACCAGAGAGGCGTCATTTTATTTCTTTTTCTTTTTTATTATTATTTTATTTTTTCAGTGTTCCAGGATTCATTGTTTATGACCCACACCCAGTGCTCCATGCAATACGTGCCCTCAGTACCCACCACCAGGTTCTCCCATCCCCCCACCCGCTCCCCTCCAAGACCCTCAGTTTGTTTCTGAGTCCAAAGTCTCTAGTGTTTCGTTTCTCTCCCCGAATTACCTTACTTCCCGTTTCCTTTCCTTCTCCTACTGTCCTCTATATTACCCCTTATGCACCACAAGTAAGTGAAACCATGTGATACTTGACTTTCTCTACTTGGTTTATTTCACTCGGCATAATCTCTT
>PITA01012521.1:0-61578 GCA_004023965.1 Spilogale gracilis
GGTAGTGAGGAGGAACCCTGGCATCCCCATAGGTACACTGAAAGGGCTACAGTGACCAAATAAACACTTTGCCTTCTTATCACAACATGATCTATTTCCGCCTTAGGTGAAAGAGCAGCATGTGTAGCGTGAGGATACATGGTTCTCAGTTGTATATTGTTTTCATACTCCATTACATGGAGTATTTTTGAGTAAGTGCCACCCACCCACATTCCTCACAGATGCAACGATTGAACACATCATAGTGAAACCATAAATTTTCAGATAGAATCGTTTCCAAGTTAAGGGTTGTTGAATGCAAGAGGATGTGGGGTAGTGAGACGCTCACTGGGACATAGAGCAGTGTGACATGGCCCACACACTTGCTACACCAGGAAGCCCCTGTTTCCTGTGCGGGGGCCACCGCAGCACAGACCCAGCCATCCTGCCATCACCCTGTCAGGGCCCCGTCACAGAGCCAGCCCTGAAGCAGAAGAAGAAGGAGACATTTTCTGTCTAGTGGGAGAACTCAAACATGATGCTCTCCAACCTTCTCAGGGTGGTCGCGGCTTTCGTGTGGCTAGGTAAGGATGGTCCTTGTGGGAATGTGCCTCCTCTGTGACCTAAAATCAAGAGAGTTAGGCAGGATCTTGTGGAAGGAGGGATGGCAGTGTATAAAATAGAAGTTCTTCGTATCACGTCATGTATTCCCGAAGTCTCCGATTCTGTGTTTTTTTCCTTCAGGTCCCAGTATTGCCCGGAAGGTAACTCAAGCCCAACCAGCAATGCTGGTGCAGGAGAAGGGGGCTGTCTCTCTGGAGTGCACATATAACACCAGTGAACCGAGTTATAGTCTATTTTGGTACAAGCAGCACAGCAGTGGAGAGATGATTTTCCTTATTCGTCAGGATTCTTACAGCCAGAGAAATGTCACTGAAGGTCGCTACTCACTGAATTTCCACAAGAGAGGAAAATCCATCCAACTTGTCATCTCATCGTCAAAGCTGGAGGACTCTGCAGTGTATTTCTGTGCACTGAGTGAGGCACAGTGAGAGGCGTGGTGGAGTGAGGTGTACCCAAACCCCAGGGCTCTTGTTGATGCTTCCCTTGCTGTAAGGCTTAAGGGGGAGGGTAACTGTCATCCCCGACAGGAAGCTCTCTGGATAAGAGTTATCATGCATCAAATATCTCCTAATGCCCGAAAATTTATGTTGAAATTGTTTCCTGAAGACCAGAGTTGTCACGAAAAAGAATTTGTCATTTTGCATTTAGATTCTGCTAGAAGAATTGGCTAAGGAAATTATGAAACATTTGACTCAAAACTCAGTAATAATGTGTATGAATTGTCGGACTTGTCAGGTTAATTTGTTCAGTGTATATTTACTGAGTATTTATTGTTACAGGCATTGCTTGAGTCAGAAAGGTCATGAATCCCTCTGTGATTTGCCTTTTTTGTTTCCTATCCTGATGTGTTATACCATTTAATGATTTCTTTAATTAAGTTTGTTTGCTATGAATAATTGTACACACATTTAGTTTCTCTTTTAATTTCTTTTTTTTAAAGATTTTACTTATTTATTTGACAGGGAGAGATCACAAATAGGCAGAGAGGCAGGCAGAGAGAGCAGAGGAAACAGGCTCCCCGCTGAGCAGAGACACCAATGTGGGCCTCGATCCCAGGACCCTGAGATCATGACCTGAGCTGAAGGCAGAGGCTTTAACCCACTGAGCCACCCAGGCACCCATCTCTTTTAATTTCTTAATTAACATACAATTATTATTTGCTTCAGGGGTACAGGTCTGTGAATCCTCATTCTTACACAATTCACACACTCACCATCGTGCATACCCTCCCCAGTGTCCATCACCCAACCACCCCATCCCTCCCACCACAACCCCCAGAACCCTCAGTTTATTTCCTGAGATTAAGAGTCTTTTATGGTTTGTCTCTCTCCCTGGTACCATCTTGCTTCCCTTTTTCTATCCCTATCCCGCACGATTGCCGCCTCCACCATGCCTCTCAATTCCTCATATCAGAGAGATCATATGATAATTGTCTTCTTGTTACTCTGTAAGGTCATTCGTACTAGTACTCATTCCATTTTATTAACCTCTAACATAGATGTGCTCAGTTTGCATCATGGAGGTTTACCTGCTTTTCACCAGACTGATCCACAAATGGTCATAATTAGGGACTCTTACGGGGACATGGTGAAGGAGAAGCGTGTGAATTTTCCCTTTAGCCTGTCCCTGTCCTTCACTTCAACATTCTTTCAAAGTACTTTTTGCCAACATGTGGCTCAGTTCCCACACTTCCGAGCCCTGCTTCTTTGAGTTATGTTTCACCCTCCCAAATCCTCATTCTTTGCATTTTCCTCCTCCCACCTCTAACCGCAGTTGCCCTGTGCCTTATAATTCAAGTGATATCGTTGGTTGATAATTTGTCTTGCATTGCGATGCCCTCTTATATTTTCTAGGAAGGCAGATGAGTAAAGTAGAAGTCGTAAACAAGCATCTCTTCAAGTGTTTTTAATTACAGACTTTTCCCATTTTAATGTACATTTTTACCATGAGAAAATCTTTGAGTGCACAGCTCAGTGGTATTAAGTACATTTATTTACACTGTTGTTCAACTAGCAATACCATCCGTTTCCAGAATTCCTTTCCTCTTGAAAAACTGATTATCTGTACTCATTAAACACTAACTCTCCATTACTCCCTCCCTCCAGTCCTTGAGAACTCCCATTCTGCTCTCTCTTTCCATGAGTTGGGCGACTTTAGGTATCTCATAGAAGTGGAGTTATGCAGTATTGGTCATTTTGTGACATTTCATTGATATAATGTCAACGTTCTTCTATCTTACAGTATGTGTCAGGATTTCTTTCCTTTTCAAGTTTGATTAATATTCTAGTGTATGTACCTGGCACATTTGGTTTATGTATATCTGTCTGTTCATGGACGCTCAGGTTGCTTCCACCTGTTGGTGGAAACAGGAGTCCTTACAGATATCAATATTGTAGGTACCTAGCCAGATTTTTGAGTAGAATCCTGAAGTTGAATGTGGAGATTTTCTTAGAGAATATACTGTAAGCCCTAAGGAGTGGCTCTGAACACAGCTGAAATGTCAGCAGCATTCTTCTCTCAGACTATTGAACCAATGGCCTGGTAGACCCCACAATCCCCAGGGGCAGGGTGCACGTTAGGGGCTATAAAAGAACGCAACCCTCAGTCCCCCCTTTCTGCACCTGGCAAGTGCCAGCCCAAGCATCCCATCCTCCGTTATCCCATGACTGACTGCCTGTATTCCTATGTAGAAGAGAGTGCAGCCTGCTTCAAGATATTTGCCATCCCTTTGTACTCTTTCCTACGTTTTGAAGCATCCTTTGCTTGTTTGATTAAAAAACAAAAGTTCTGTGCAGGGTTCAGCTGCTGCTTCCCTCCCTTACAGAGGGCGCCCTGCATGGGTTCTCAGATTGGTGTCCAAGAACTTTATTTCAGTGTATGACAACAGTTGATTTTCTGGATCTGAAGGCCATTCTATTTCAGAATTTTTGAGAAACATTTATACTTGTTAATTAGAACAACAGTGGTCTAGACTGCCTTATCACAAGCAAGTGAAGGAACCAAGAAACAGCGTGATCACTAGTCAGGAATGGAGCTCTAGTATATCAGTGAATCACAAAATGCTAGAAGAGTTTGTCCCTCTTGCTACAGTGTATTGCTTAAATCAGTTGTCTAATATTTGGTCTGGATGGAATGGTGAAGCCACGAGCCCCTGGTCAGTTCCGGAATTTCAGTCTGTGTATCCATTGTACTATGTTTTCTTTCCTCTTTTGGTAAAAGAGTCAAACCTGTAATTATTTAATTCTTCTTTATTAATTCCATTTCATAAATAAAGATCCTGTTAGGGGATGTCTTAAAATATTTCAAAGGCTGGGAAGAAGTCATTTTACTACCATCTAGTCTCTCTCACAATTTTTTCTGATAAGAATAAATGTAACCAAAACCAGGAACAGGTTGTTGCTATCATTGAGCTCTGTGTTCTAAACTATTAGTTCTGCTGTGAAATTTCCCAATCTTTCTGAGCTTTGTTCCATTACTTCTAAAATGGAAAAATGGTACCTTTTTGAATATTTTGTTTTGATAATTTAACAATAATGTATCCAAGAGTTTGCAAAGTAACTGGTGAGCAATTTAGGAGGGTATCTCAACAGGTACAGAAAAAGCATTTGACAAGGTCCAGATCCAATCCTGAGAGAAAGTCCCAGCGAATTAGATAGAATGGAAGGGAATCCCCACCTTTAGAAAGAGCTCAACAAAGAGCTTGCATCAAATATCATACTTGATAGTGAAAGCTTAAATGCTTTCTCCTTAGTTTGGGATGCAAGGCAAGAATTTTCGTTCTCACTTGTATTGAATATTGAAGTAGAGGTTCCAGCCAATGTAATAAGACACATGGAAGAAACAGAAGCCATACAGTTTGGAAAAGAAGAAGTGAATTTATCTTTATCACTATCTAGCATAACTGAGCAGAAAATGCAAATGACTCTTCAAAACAGCTCCTAGAACAAATTGGTTTCCAAAGTCAATTATATACCTACCATATGATCCAGCCATTCTACTCCCAGATGCGGGTCCAAGAGAAATGAAAGCGTATTTCTATAAAAGATCTTATAGACAAATATTCACGGCAGTTTTATTTGTAAGAGCCCCACTGGGGCTAATCAATATGGTCAGCAACAGGGGAGTAGATAAACTGTTTTATAGGCACGTGATGGGATACCGCACAGCAACAGAAAGAAATAAAGTCTTGATAATTATGATTAATGAAAAATCTCAAAATGATTATGTTGAGAAGGCAGACAGGAGAGTACAATTTATACAAAATTTCCTTTTTAAAAAAAATATTTTTATTTATTTATTTGACAGAGAGAAACACATAGAGAGAGGGAACACAAGCAGGGGGAGTGAGAGAGGGAGAAGCAGGCTTCCTGCCGAGTAGGAAGCCCGATGCGGGGCCGGATCTCGGGATCCCGGGATCATGACCTGAGCGGAATGCGGTCACCTAACCCCAACTGAGCCACCCAGGCGCCCCCAAAATTTCCTTATTTTAAAGAAGATTATATTTATCTATTTGACAGAGAGAAACACAGCCAGAGAGGGAACACAAGCAGAGGGACTGAGGGAGAAGCAAGACTTCCGCCAAGCAGGAAGGCCGAAGTGGGGTTCGAACCCGGGTCTCCAGGATCATAACCTGAGTCAAAAGCAGTCGCCCAACCAACTGAGCCACCCAGGTGCCCCTATATAAAATTTCTATAAAATTATAAAATATGCAGACAAATTCATGACAGAAATATTCCCTAGAAATAGGGGTGGGAAGTGTTGAGAGAAAGATTACAAAGAGCCATGAGGGAACACTTATGATGGTGCTTATGTTCGTCATTTCAGTTGTGCTGAGGGCTTCACCAAATGCATACAAATGTCAAATCTTATAGAATTGTTCACGTCAATTTGGCACAGTTTATTTTTGTATGAAATCACCCATTAATAAAGCCATTAAATACCCAAATTTACCATGCATATCTTCCCTCAACGCTGTACAACGATTTTGTGTGACCCAAAATGCAAAGTATTTCTCTTGTACCTTTGCAGTGGCCTCGAAATATGTTTTTCACAAAGGGTTTTTGGTAATGACTTTCGGCATCCACCTGCTATATTGTTTATTTTCAATCTAGCATCATTCCAATTTATTTGGCGTTCTGCCCACATGTGTGAATACACGTTTGCAGCTGCTTGTCTCAAATTCCTTTTTAGCCTAGTTTTCAGGCAGTTTCTGATAATGTGATTGGAAGATGTAAAGGAAGGGAAGGGAAGGAACACGTGAACCCAAGAAATATCCAGGTCTGAATTTCTTACTTCAATCTGCATCTGGGAGACTGTTCTCTGTTGGCTGGGGACTCATGAAGCTCCTCGATCTGATTCTGGTCAGAGCCAGTGTCTAGGAAGTAGCTTGAGCTAAGCTTCCATCTGTGTGTCTAGAGATAAACGTTTATAGGGCTTTACGGAAGATGTGTCCCTCTCCAGACTTTATCCTGATAATCCAGAATTCTTACATTGTGAGGAAAATGTTTTTGATTCGCATTTAAAACAGAATGTGATAGATGGATGGAAAAAAAAAAAGCATCCTTGACGCTAAAACCTGTTAAGAGTATACCATGAGTGAGTTCCTGGGTGGCTTAGTCACTTAAGGGTCTGCCTTTGGCTCGGGTCATGATCTCAGGGTCCTAAAACTGAGCCCCATGTTGGGATCCCTGTTCAGCAAAAAGGCTGCTTGTCCCTCTCCCCCACTGCCCTGGAGCTCAAGCTCTCTCTCTCAAACAAATAAATCAGATCCTTTTTTTAAAATATGTATAACATTAGTACGTGATGCCAGTTCACATACACTATTCATCTTATATGGAGTCAACCAAACTGTGAGAACATAAGATACTAATCTCAGATGAGTCAGTAAAACGTGCAACACTTAGTTTGGCTCAAGTTGTTATCTCAGGGTTGTGAGGTTGATCTCACATCAGACTCAGTGCTCAGCCTGGAGAGTGCTTTCCCTCTTCCTCTGCCTCTCTGCCAATACCTGGATTTCGCACTCTCTAACATACATAAATCCTTTTTAAAAAAAAGTTTTATTTATTTGATAGAGAGAAACACAGCTAGAGTGGGAACAGAAGCAGGCAGAGTGAGAGAGGGATAAGCAAACTTCCCACCGAGCAGGGAGCCTGATGTGGGACTCGATCCCTGGACTCTGGGACCATGACCTGAGCCGAAGGCAATTGCTTAATGAACTGAGCCACCCAGGCGCCCAACAAAATAAATCTCTTAAAAAAGAAGAATCCCACATCATACTATAGGGATTTGACAGCTTCATTTATGATCTCTCCTCTGTCTGGATATTTTCCACATGTTAATGTTCCTGGAAATCAGAAATATTTGAGTATTAAAATAGTGGCCTATGAAATAGTGTGACTTTATTCTAAAAAACCTTTATTAAAAAGATAGTATCCCTTCCAATTGATAATTTTCATGAGCGAGTAATACAGTGTTTCAAGTAAAGGCCATTTGTTCATTTTTGTTTAATTTAACAGATATTTAGGGAGTGCTTAAAAATGACTGTCACTGTTCTAAATATTGGAGGACAGTGGAAAAAACCCACAGGATCATTCAGCAATGACTTGAGTTCTATTGCTTTTCCATCTTCAACTCCAGCTTTTTTTCTGACAGTCAGTGTGTTAGCCTGGCCCACATGGACACACGAGGGTATAAGGTCCTGTAGGAAGGGGCTGGAAGGAGATTGTTACCCTCCCAGCTACAGAAATGCCTCAGGATGCTGTGAACTTCCATACCAGGTGGGGTCTTAAGAATAAGGTTGACATGAGAGGTCAGGACTGCTGTTGCTCAGATTTCCTCGGGCCACCTGAAGGCTGACATGTGCCTCATGAAGTCCCTGATAGCCAGGTGATGGACTTGAAGAGGATTCTGGCCAACTGCATGCATTTCAGTCCCTGTCCACCAGGGGGTGCAGCTTCAACCACAATCGCATTTCCTGTGTGAGATGTGGGCTTCCACTGATCATTTCTCTGTCACTCCAACCTTTCTTCATGTTAAGAATGAAGAACTTTATTTAGGTGACACTGCAGAGATGAAGTGTTCTCCAGCCTTCATGACTGTGGTCCTCTTAATGTTTGGTAAGTTACAATGCCTCTAAAATTTGGATGATTTTTTCCATTGTGTTAAAAAATTTTTAACTATGATTTTATCCAAGAGCTTTATGCCCAAGGTGATCTAAGGTCTGTTTTCCTTTTCCTCAGGACAAACCCATGGAGACTCAGTGTCTCAGATGGAGGGCCCAGTGACCCTCTTAGAAGAGGCTTCCTTGACTATGAACTGTTCTTATACAACGATAACTTACCCCACTCTTTACTGGTATGTCCAGTATCCGGGAGAACGTCTGAAGCTCCTCCTGAAAGCCTCCAAAGACAAGGAGAAGGGAAGCAACAATGGATTTGAAGCCACCTATGACAGAGATTCCAAATCCTTCCACTTGGAGAAAGGCGCAGTGCAAGCATCAGATCCAGCTGTGTACTACTGTGCCCTGAGTGACACAGTGACGGGGACTGCAGGGGGAGCTGAATGCAAACTCTGAGCAGAACAGGGGTCTGGGTGCTGAGCGTCTCTGCCTGATCCTCTCTAGTCCCAGCACAGTCTGTGTTGTTGGTCCCCCAGTGTGTGCTTGGTACAGAATTATACAAACGACTAGAGCATAGGAAACAGAAGTGAAATTCCCAACCCGCGCTGTTCCTTAGTGACAGTGAGAGCAGTTGGATGCCAAGAGTTCTCAGCCAGGGTGTAACTCATTTAAGGTCAAACCTCATAACAAGGAAGTAGTCTTGTCCTCATCCTTGCAGTGGAAGTCCAGCCCCAGAAGTTCATGGCACCTGGTGGGTGTTGCTGTGTCTATGACACTTTTAGAGACACACAGTGTGCCTGAGAAGGGGGCCTCTGCCCAGTGTTTTCCTGACAGAGAATGACAGGAGGTGACGGGAGAGCTTCAGGCCCAAACCAGTTTTTAGTAAAGAAAGAGGAGAAGGAAAGAAAAGAGGAGGTACACGTGTACCCGAGCAAGGAAAAGAGAGGCCAGGGACCTCTGCCCTGCTTTCTTTTCTAGTAAATCAGGTGACAGACACAAGCTGATATTCAGCATGAAGGGGTGGGGGCAGAAACAGAATGCAGGTATTGGCTCAGTCCTGGCCAGTTCAATACATCAGTTGGCTTTCTGACAGTAAGAACTCAAGTGAGAGTGATTTCAGTGCCCAGAAAATATGGTGAGAGAAAATACGCTTGCACTAATGTTTCCTAACAATATATGTAGACGAGTGACACTGGGAGGTAAAGTCTTTAGATCTCTCTAACTTCTGTTTTGCAACCTCTCACTGAGCCACACATCGTGGGATTGGAGAATGCATGGGGTCACTGAAGTTTTGCAAGGAATAGTAGAAAATGCAATGTCTGTGTTACATTGCCAGGTTTGTCAATATTGCTGCAATCTTTTTATTTTTAAAATATTTTTAAGATTTATTTATGTAACATAGGGAGCTAGGGAGATAGAGAGAGTGCGGGGTGGTATGGATGTGGGGGGAAGGCGTAGAGGGAGACATGGTTCTGAGGCAGACTCTGAGCTCAGCTTGGAGCCAGACAAGAGGCTGATCTCACCATGCTGAGGTTATGCCTTGAGCCAAAACTACTAGTCAGTTGCTTAACCAACTGCACCAGACAGACACCATTAGATCTTTAAATACTTAACTCCTTATTAGTATATTTTATAAATGAGCTATGACCAAAATATTAATAAATTTCCTTATGTAGGAATAACATATATTTCATTTAAATTAATTTTGTATTTAATTGTTTAAAATATAATTTTAATGCTCTAGAAATATAAATGCATGTCAATATGTACTATAAACAACAAAAGGGTATATAATAAGAATTTTCCTGACATTTGGATAAACAGTGTAGACTAGATGTGCCTGGCTGGATCAATCAGTAGAACTAAAACTCTCGATCTCGAGGTTGTAAGTTCCAGCCCCATGGTGTGTTACGAGATTCCTTAGAGTCTTGTAAATAAAATCACGGTAGATAATTGCTTATCAATAGATATTATCTATTGATTATCTATTGATTATCAATTATCTATTGATAAGCAATTATCTAAATTGCTTATTTTGTTGTCTAATTTTCTAAAATCTATTGAAAAGATAGTAAAGGGCACCTTGGTGGCTCAGTGGGTTAAAGCCTCTGCCTTAGGCTCAGGACATGATCTCAGGGTCCTGGGATCAAGTCCCACATCAGGCTCTCTGCTCATTGGGGAGCCTGCTTCCTCCTCTCTCTCTGCCTGCCTCTCTGTTTACTTGTGATATCTCTCTCTCTGTCAAATAAATAAATAAAATCTTAAAAAAAAAACATAGTAAAGACATCCCAAAGGTCAGGAAGCCACAAACACAACGTGAAATAAGGAAAGAAGCTACTAGCAGACAGTGACGTCAACCAATTTAGAAAATGTGTTGTATATGGAGAAATGAAAATTTGTGTGAATCACTAGCTGAAGAAGAATACCAGGCCTAGTGTGAGAAGCTAAGTGTGTGCTGTGCCCTCTGGAAAGGGTCAAGGAAAAGAAGCACAGCATAAGTTTCGATTATTGAGGAAGATGATGTTGCCTGCATTGGTGTTTTGTATGTGTGTGTGTGTGTGTGTGTGTGTGTGTGTGTGCACATGCACACATGTGTGCATATATGTGTTCGTGTTCAGGGTGGTGGGGTGAAGAAAGTGAGAAAATTTATAAATCACAGAACAGCCATGCATCCACAGCCCTTTTAGAGAACCAGTGATCACTTTCTTAACCCAGCAAGAAATTGGACATTGCTCTTTGAGGAATGGAGAGGAGCACGTATCATTTCCCCCAAATCTGTATTTGTGTAGCTTTTTAATTTTTTGCTATACATTTTTTACTTTTATTTTTTGTCCATAACCGAGTCATCCTATCTCTCTCCCAAACCCCAGCAACCCTCAGTTTTGTTTTGTTTTGTTTTGTTTTTCCTGAGATTAAGAGTCCCTTATGGTTTCTCTCCCTCCCTGGTCCCATCTTGTTTCATTTTTCCTCTCCCTGCCCCCCACGATATCCTGCCCAGCCTCTCAAATTCCTCATATCAGAGAGATCATATGATAATTGTATTTCTCAGATTGATTCATTGTACTCACATAATACCCTCCTGTTCCACCCACATTGTTGCAAATGACAGGATTTCATTCTTTTTGACGGCTCCATAGTATTCTGTTGTATATATACAACATCTTCTTTATCTGTTCATTTGTTGATGGACATCTAGGTTCTTTCCATAGTTGACTATTGTAGACATTGCTGCTATAAACATTCAGGTGAATTGCCCCTTTGGATCACTACGTTTGTCTCTTTAGGGTAAAATACTTAGTAGTATGATTGCTGGGTCATAGGATAGCTCTATTATCAACGTTTCGAAGAGTCTCCATACTGTTTTCCAGAGTGGCTACATCAACTTACATTCCTATCAGCAGTGTAGGAGGGTTCCCCTTTCCCCACGTCCTTGCCGACATCTGTCATTTCCCGACTTGTTAATTCTAGCCATTCTGATTGGTGTGAGGTGGTATCTCCCTGTGGGTTTAATTTGTATTTCCCTGATGCTGAGAGATATTGGATACTTTTTCATGTGTCTGCTAGCCATTTGGATGTGTTTGGAGAAATGTCTGTTCATGTTTTCTGCTCATTTCTTGATTGGATTATTTGTTTTTTGGGTGTTGAGTTTGGTAAGTTCTTTATAGAGTTTGGATACCAGACATTAATCAGATATGCCATTTGCAAGTATCTTCTCCAATTCTATCGGTTGTCTTTTGATTCTGTTGACTGTTTCCTTTGCTGTGCAAAAGCTCTTGATCTTGATGAGGTCTCAATAGTTCATTTTTTCCCTTGCTTCCCTTGCCTTTGGCAATGTTTTTAGGAAGATGTTGCTGTAGCTGAGGCTGAAGAGTTGCTGCCTGAGTTCTCCTCAAGAATTTTGATGGATTCCTGTCTCACACTGCGGTGTTTCATCCATTTTGAGTCTATTTTTGTGTGTGGTGTAAGGAAATAGTCCAGTTTCATTCTTCTGCATGTGGCTGTCCAATTTTCCTGACACCATTGCTTGAAAAGACTGTCCTTTTTCCACTGGACATTCTTTCCTGCTTTGTTAAAGATGAGTTGACCATAGAGTTGAGTGTCCATTTCTGGACTCTGTATTCTGTTCCATGGATGTATCTGTGTGTTTGTTTTGTGCCAGAACCATACTGTCTTGATGATTATAGCTTTGGAATAGAGCTTGAAGTCCAGAATTGTGATGCCACCAAGTTTGGCTCTCTTTTTCAGCATTCCTCTGGCTATCCGGGGTCTTTTCTTGTTCACTATAAATTTTAGGATAATTTGTTCCATCTTTTGAAAACAATTGATGGTACTTTGATAGGGATTGAATTAAATGTGTAGATTTCTGTAGGTAGAGTAAATATTTTCACAATATTTTTCTTCCAATCCATGAGCATGGAATGTTTTTCCATTTCTTTGTGTCTTCCTCTATTCCTTCATGAGTACTTTATAGTTTTCTGAGTACAGATTCTTTGCCTCTTTGGTTAGGTTTATTCCTGGGTGTCTTATGGTTTTCGGTGTAGTTATAAACAGCATCAATCCTTAATTTCTCTTTATTCTGTCTTGCTGTCGATGTATAGAAATGCAACTGATTTCTGTGCATTGATTTTATATCTTGACACTTTCCTGAATTCCTATATGAGTTCTAACAATTTTGCAGTGAAGTCTTGTTGGTTTCCCACATAAAGAATCATATCATCTGTAAAGATTGAGTGTTTGACTTCTTTGCCAATTCAGATGCCTTCTTTTTCTTTTAGATGTCTGGTAGCTGAGGCTAGGACTTCCAGTACTCTGCTGAATATCAGTGATGAAAATAGACAGCTATGCCATGTTCCTGACCTTAGAGGAAAAGGTCTCAGTTTTTCCCCACTGAGAGTGATATTCACTATGTGTTTTTTATTGATGGCTTTGATGATATTGAGGAATGTACCCTCTATCCCTACACTGTGAAGTGTTTTGATCAAGAAAGGATGTTGTACTTTGTCAAATCCTTTTTCAGCATCTATTGAGAGGATCATATGTTTCTTGTTCCTTCTCTTATTAATTTACTGTATCACATTGATTGACTTGAAGATGTTGAACCAACCATGCAGCCCAGGAATAAATCCTACTTGGTGGTGGTGAATAATACTTTTAATGTACTGTTGGATTCTTTTGGCAAGTATTTTCATGAGAATTCTTGTCTCCATATTCATCAAAGCTATTGCTCTCTAATCCTTCTTTTTGATGGGGTCTTTGTCTCATTTTTTATCAAGGTAATGATGGCCTCATAAAATGAGTTTGGAAGTTTCCCTTCCATTTCTATTATTTGGAACCATTTCAGGAGAATAAGTATTAATTCTTCTTTAAGTGTTTGGTAGAATTCCTATGGGATGCCATCTGTCCCTGGGCTCTTCTTTTTTGGGAGATTTTTGATGACTGCTTCAATCTCCTTACTGGTTATGGGTCTGTTCAAGTTCTCTATTTCTTCCTGGTTCAGTTTTGGTAGTTTGTGTCTCTTGGAATGCATCCCTTTCTTCAAGATTGTCCAATTTGCTGCTGTATAGTTGCTCATAATGTGTTATGAAAATTGTTTGTATTTCTTGGTGTTGGTTGTGATCACTCCTCTCTCATTCATGATTTTATTAATTTGGGTCCTTTCTCTTTTCTTTTTGATAAGTCTGGCCAGGGGATTATCCATCTTGTTAATTATTTCCAGGAATCTTTTCTAGTTTTGCTGATTCATTCTCCTGTTCTTTTGGTTTCTATTTCTTTACTTCTGCACTGATCCTTATTATTTGTCTTCTCCTGCTCCGTTTAGGCTTTGTTTGCTATTCTTTCTCCAAACCTTTTTGGTGTTCGGGTAGAGTGTGTACTTGAGACCTTCCTTATTTATTGAAAAAGTCTTGCATTGCTATATACTTTCCTCTCTAGACTGCCTGTACTGTGTCTCACAGATTTTAAACAGTTGTGTTTTCATTTTCATCTGTGTCCATGAATTTTTAAAATTCCTCTTTAATTTCATGGTTGACCCAATCATTCTTTAGGAGGATAGTCTTTAGCCTCCATGTATTTGAGTTCTTTCCAACTTTGCTCTTGTGGCTAAGTTCTAGTTTGAAATCATTGTGACCTGAAAATATGCAAGGAATGATGCCAATCTTTTGAGACCATATTTGTGATCCAGGATGTGATCTATTCTGAAGAATGTTCCAGGCACACTAGAGAAGAATGTGTACTCTGTTGCTCTCCAATGGAATGTTCTGAACATATGTGTGATATCCATCGGGTCCAGTGTGTCATTTAAAGCCTTTATGTCCTTGTTGATCTTCTTCTTAGATGATCTGTCCATTTCAGTCAGGGGAATATTGAAGTCCCATATTTATTGTATTATTGCCAATGTGTTCCTTTGATTTAATTTTAATTGGTTTATACAATTGGCTGCTTCTATGTTAGGGCCATAGATATTTATACTTGACATATCTTCTGGTTGGACAGACACTTTAAGTATGATACAGTGTCCTTCCTCAGGTCTTATTATCGTCTTTGACTTAAAATATAATTTGCCTGATAAAAGGATTTCCACCTCAGCTTTCTTTTGATGTCTAATAGCATGTTACATTTTTTTCACCCAGTCACTTTAAATCTGGCATTGCCTTTGGGTCTCAGATGAGTTTCTTGAAGACAAGTGTGAGTCTTGTTTTTTCATCCATTCTGATACTGTGTGTCTTTTGTTTGGGGCATTTAGTCCATTTACATTCAGGGTAACTATTAAAAGTTAAGTCCTGGGGCGCCTGGGTGGCTCAGTTGGTTAAGCGACTGCCTTCGGCTCAGGTCATGATCCTGGAGACCCGGGATTGAGCCCCACATTGGGCTCCCTGCTCAGCAAAAAGCCTGCTTCTCCCTCTCTCGCTCCCCCTGCTTGTGTTCCCTCTCTGGCTGTGTTTCTCTCTGTCAAATAAATAAAATCATTAAAAAAAAAAGAAAAAAAAAGAAAGTTAAGTCCTTAGTACCATCTATTGCTTGTAAGGTGACTATTACTGTATATTTTCTTTGTTATTTTCTGGTCTGTTACTTTCAGACTGTCTCTCGGCTTATAGGACCCCTCTCAGTATTTCCTGTAGGGCTGTTTGGTGTTTGCAAATTCTTTTAGTTTTTGTTTGTTTTGGAAGATTTTTCTCTCTCTTTCTATTTTTAGTGTCAGCCTAGGTGGATTTGTTTTCTTGGCTGCATATTTTTCTCATTTAGTGCTCTGAATATAACATGCCAGTCCTTTCTGATCGGCCAGGTCTCTATGGTAAGATCTGCTGCCAATCTAATATTTCTGCTATTGTGTGTTGCAGACCTCTTCTCCTGAGCTCCTTTCAGGATTTTCTCTTTGTCACTGTGACTTGTGAGTTTTATATTAGATGATGGGGTGTGGACCTATATTTATTGATTTGGAGGGGGGTTTTCTGCCCCTCATGGACTGTGATCCTTGTTCCTTTGCCAAATTAGGGAAATTCTCTGCTTTAATTTTTCCAATATACCTTGTGCCCCCCTCTCTCTTTCTTCTTCTTCTGGGATCCCAATTGTTCTAATATTGTTTCACCTTAAGCCTCTAGGTTTGATTGCACCTCATTAATAGCTTTTTCTTTATTTCAAGTTGGTTAAATTTTAGTTCTTTCATTTCCCTGGAAAGGGATCTCTAGTATTTTTTTTTTTTAAATATTTTTATTTATTTGACAGTGAGAAACACAGCGAGAGAGGGAACACAAGCAGGGGGAGTGAGAGAGGGAGAAGCAGGCTTCCCGCCGAGCGGGGAGCCCGATGTGGGACTCGATCCCGGGTCTCCAAGATCATGACCTGAGCCGAAGGCAGTTGCTTAACCAACTGAGCCACCCAGGCGTCCCGGGATCTCTAGTATTTTGCATGCTTTTTCAAACCCAGCTAGCACATTGATAATCATCAATCTGAACTCTAGTTCTGACATATTACTAATGTCCCTATTGATTAGGTCCCTAGCCATTGGGACTGCCTCTTGTACTTCTTTTTTTTTTGAAGTGATTTTTTCTGCTTTGTTATTTTATTTAGATAAGAGTAGATGAATGAGAGAACAAAATAATAAAAGGGTAGCTTTAAGGATATGCACAATGAAGGGATGGACTATGACTGTAAAGATGAAAACTTAAAAAGATGAAAATTTAAAAAGATGAAAATTAACAATATTCTAAAAAAGGAGTTGATAAGACAAGAATTTGGATGAAAAAAAGTAAAAAGAAAAAATTTTTTAAAAAGAGGAAAAATGTAATGAGGTTGGAGACCAGAGCAAAGCCATGCCTTAGATTTAGGGTATATTTTTATCTATTAGAGGAAATTGTATCCCAAAGTTTTAAAGAAAGAGAAACCTATATGTATACAAAAATTAAGCTTAAATACAATGAAGGGATACAATATGGCTAAAACAATGTACATTTAAAAAGATTTTTTTAAAGAAAAGGTATTGATAAGATAAAATAGTTAAAAAATTTTAAAATAGGAAAGAGAAAAAATTAAAAAATAGAATAAGGGAAAAACAAAAGTAAAGAAATTTAATTTTGAAAGACTGAAGAATCATGGGGAAAAAGCCATAAATTCTACTTGATGCATTGTCCTAGCTGTGATGTTCCACAGTTCTCATTGATCTGTGAACTTGGTCTTGGCTGGATGTTCTCCCTGATCTCCCTGGTAGAGGGGCCTATGGTATTGATCAAATGTCTTTGCCTGAGGAGGAACTGCTCTACCCTTTTCAGGGGGGCCAGGCTAAGCAATGTGCTCAGGTTTGCTCTAGGCAAAATTAGCCACAGAGGAAAGGATAGATGTTGGTGAGGATGCAGAGAAAGGGATGTCCTCCTACACTGTAAGCTAGGATAGCCACGGAAAACAGTATGGAGGTTCTTTAAAAAGTTCAAAATTGAGCTACCCTATGACCCAGCAAATTACATTACTAAGTATTTATCCAAAAGATTCAAGCACAGTGATTTGTAGGGGCACCCGCACACCGCTGTTTGTAGTAGCAAGTCCATAATAAGGAAACTACGGAAAGAGCCACAATGTCTATGGACAGGTGAATGGATAAGGAAGATGTGGTGTGTATATGCACATAAATATACACACAAAGGAATATTGCTAAGCCATAAAAAAAAGGAAATCTTGCTGATTTGCCCTGGTGTGGATGGAACTAGAGGGTATTATGCTAAATGAAATAAGTCAGTCAGAGAAAGATAAACACCATATGATTTCACTCATATGTAGAATTTAAGAAATAAAACAGATGAACATAGTGGAAGGGAAGGAAAAATAAAATAAGAGGAAAACAGAGAGGGAGGAAAACTCTAAGAGAGTTTTAGTCATAGGGAACACCTGAGGGTTACTGGAGGGGAGGTGGTGGGTGGAGGCGGGTCTGGGTGATGGGCACTAAGGAAGGCAGGTGAACCAATGAGCACTGGGTGTTATATGGAGCTGATAAGTCACTGAGCTCTACCTCAGACCAATACTACAGTATATGTTAATTACTTGAATTAAATAAAAATTTAAAACATACAATTTTGAAAAAAAAAAAGAAAACTCATTTATCTGGATATAGCACAGCTTATTTACCATTTTTTTCGCCTGAAGGACATCTTGGTTGCTTCCATATTTTGGCATTTTCTAATAGAACTGCTATAAATATTTGTGTGCATGTTTTTGTGTAGGCAGATGTTTTCCAGCCATTTTGGTAAACACCTAAGATTGTCACTGCTACATCATATGGTAAGAGTCTGTTTAGTTGAGTAAGAAAGTGCGAATCTTGTATTCCAGTGTGGCAGTACCGTTGTGCTTTCCTGTGGCTGGATATCCTTCCTGGGATAAAATAGAAACCAAACATCAGCCTTGACAGTTTCCTGGGCAGAGATCACCTTCGATATCAAAGCTCATCCTTTACATAAAGCTTCATTTAATTTGTTTTGCAAGGCTAATTGACCTGCATCATTTTTTGCTGTGCCTTTGGATGTCATAAGTGAACCTTGAACTGTTTTCCACGTTTGATATTAGGCATCCACTGAGCAATTCCTGATAACATTTATAGCAATTCTGATTTCATAACCAACACCATCTGTGAAGAGTAGACATTCCCAGTCTCCTCACTATACAGACTGCTTTCTATCGATATACCCTGAGCTTCAGTCCATGTTTTGGTTCGTGTGTTCCCACTTCAAGAACTGTCTTTTCAGATGTGCACATGACACTTTTACTAATTATTACTTTGGTGAAATTCAGTGGATTGGTCTGGGTTATTTTTAAGTTTTTGTCTCCAGCATTTGGTGGTGTTAGTGTTTTGGATTTTGGCCATTCTAACAGGGGAGTCTGAGCTGTCTTTTTTTTTTTTCTTTTTTCTTTATTACTTTAAATTTATTTTATTTTTTCAGTATTCCAAGATTCATTGCCCATGCCCCACACCCAGTGCTGCATGCAATTCTTTTTTCTTTTTGTTTTTTAGTGTCATTTCTATTGTATGAAGAACACTTACTATGAGATGGAAACTCTTAAAATTTTAAGTGTCTGAGTGTTGGTATGGGTATAATGTGCTACAGCAACTGTGTATTCTTTCATATGCTGGATAGTAACTCATCTCACCTCGTCTGTAGAGCCTATGGCAACCCCTTCTTTGATTCACTCTTGGATTCTATAAATTTGAATATTTTAGATACCACATTAACAGTGGAATCATGTATTATTTGTCTTCCTGTGACTGGTTTGTTTCAGTTACCAAAATAACCTCAATATTCATCCATGTGGTTGCATGCTGTAGGATTTTCTTTTTTCTTTCTAGGGCTGAATAATACTCCACTTACGTATAGAGCACGCTTTCTTTATCCATTCCTCTGTTGTTGGAAACAGGTTGTTTCCCCACCTTGGCTATTCTGTACCGTGCTGCAGTGAACATAGGAGTGCTTAATATCTCTTTGAGATGCTGGTTTCAATTTTTTTTAAAGATTATATTTAGTTATTTAGCTATTTATTTACTTATTTATTATGTGTCAGAGAGAGAAGGAAAGAGTACAGGCAGGGGGAGGATCAGGCAGAAGGAGAAGCAGGTGGGGAGTCTGGGATCATGACCTGGGTGAAGGCTGATACTTCACTCACTGAGTCACCCAGTGATCCTTTGATTTCAGTTCTTATTGTTATATACCCAGTGGGATTCCTGGATCATATGGTAGATCTGTTTTAAATTTTTGAAGTTTTTTTTTAAGATTTTATTTATTTATTCTACAGAAAGACACATAGCAAGAGAGAGAACAGAAGCAGGGGGAGTGGGAGAGGGAGAAGTAGGCTTCCTGCTGAGCAGGGATCCTGATGCTGAGCTCCATCCCAGGACCCTAGGACCCTGACCTGAGCGGAAGGCAGATGCTTAATGACTGAGCACACAGGTGCCCCTGTTTTAAACTTTTGAAGAATCTGTATACTGTTTCCCATGGTTACAGCATTGTGCATTACCTCCAACAGTGGGCAAGTGTTCTAGTCTCTTTACAATCTCGACAACACCTGAATAGTCATCATTTTTTAATGTAGAGCATATGAATGATACCAAAGAATTTATTGTAAATGTAGTGGCAAATACATTGAGGTAGTCATCATTAAAAGGAACTAGAAAATTACACTTGTTTAAAGTATGTGCTTTTTTCTGCCACCTTTGGGTTTTGGCTGGAACAAAGATCTTAAATACTGAGATATATAATGGGATGGCCCATTGTCACATATTTGCATGACTGTGTCAGGTGATATTTCATTGACTTGATTTGTATTTTCCTGATGATCAGTGGCATTGAGTATTTTCTCACCTACTTGTTGGCCATTTGAATATCTTCTTTGAAGAAATGTCTATTCTAGTCCTTAGATAATTTTAATTGACTTATTAGTATTTCTTAAAACTATTATTTAGGAATTTCTTTTATAGTTTCAATATTAGCCCCTTATCATATATGTGGTTTGCAAATATTTTCTCCCACTCTGTACGATGACTTTTGATGCTGCTGATTGTTTCCTTTGTTGTACTGAGCTTTTTAGTTTGATGTAGTGCCCCTTGTTAGTTTTTGCTTCTGTTCCCTGTGCTTTTGATGTCACATCATTGATTAGTGCCAAAACCAATCTTGTGGAGCTTCTCTTCTATGTTTTCTTTTCAGAAAAATAACTTCTAGGGGTGCCTGGGTGGTGCAGTGGGTTAAGCGTCTGACTCTTGATCTGGTTCCGGTCATAATCTCAGGGCTGTGAGACTGAGCCGCTTGTCAGGCTCTGGACCTAGTGTAGACCCTGTTTAATGTTTCTCTCTCCCCCTTTCCCTCTACCAGCTTGCATGTTCTCCCTCCTTTTAAAACAAACAGACAAAAAAATAACAAAAAACTCTTAGTTTGTGAATTTTTCTATTGTTGCTCTTTCTGCTGTAATCTTTGTTATTTCCTTCCTTCTGTAGACGTGGAACTTACTTTATTCCTTCCTAGTTCCTTCAGCTATAAGTTAGGTTATTTACTGGGGATCTTTTGTTAGGATATTAGACCTCCATACATAATTCCTTGGGGAATATCTAAGACAAAGGAACACTTTAATATAAGAAATAATGCACTAAAGCATGCATTTAAAAGATAGACTGTTAAAATGTTTAAGATATTTATATGTGTGGGTATGACTCCAAGATTGCTTTTTGTGATATATTTCATTTAGTAGAACACTGAAATTGCTGCTCTAGTAAATAAGTGTGACCTTCATAAACAAGACAGTTGATGTCTCCCTTGATTCAATTTGTGCTTGATTTCTTATGCAGAGAATGATTATACACAATTTTGATGATGGTTTCTCAACTTCTCTTAATGTGTTTTTAGAAGGATTAGCAATGTGTGCTTTCAGTAGTTCTTAAAGCATTTCCAGTTGTGAAAGAATGGAGATTTGAGGGACCGTGATGAATGCGTAGAGGCTGTTACTCACACTTGTTTTTATCCTGTGCTCTATGAAGGTGTGGGATTTGCTTAATTTTACATTCATCCTTTTCTGTAAATCTCAATTTCCCTTTGGTATTTCATCTCTCCCAGTTTTTTTTTTACTGTTGTCTTTCCTATTTAATATTAAATGTTTTAACCTCTGTCTTTTCTTTCTTAGATCTTCCCTTTGCAGGAGTTCCCTTGGTTTGCTAACTCAGTGTTCTCTCAGACAGCTTTGACTGATTCCATAAGACCGTCCTTCCTTGGGCTCTCTTTGATGGATGTGGTGGGTTTAGCAGGTGAGGAAGGGGCTTTAGTCTTTGCAGACAGAGGCAGCAAGAATATTCCATCCTATCTGCTCACCTTTCTTGGCTATTTCCTTTCAACACTTGCACAGACCACCTGGTGCTCATCAGGACAAGAGCATTCTTCATGTCCTCACCTATATAACCAATCCCAGCCCTCTCCCTTCTGGTCACCATCAGTGTGTTCTATTTAATTAAGAGTTTGTTTCTTCTTTTATCTCAATCTCCCTTATTTTTTCCCTTTTGCTTCTTTGGCTTGTTTCTTCCATTCCACACGAGTGAAATCATATGGTAGTTGTCTTACCCTGATTGATTCATTTCCCTCTTCGTTATACTCTTAAGCCCTGAGCATGTTATTGCAAATGGTTTCATTCTCCTCCATGGCTGAATAATATTCCATTCTCTTCATATATTCTGAGTTCTCATAAATTACCCCATTGAAATCAAAAGCTCAATGAATATTTATGGTTTTCTTTTGATCTGCGGTAATGAAATCAAATAAATGGCACAAGATGAGATTTACCAAATTATTTTCTGATATAATTTCTTATAGATTGTATTTTAAAATTAGAATTAAGTTTCCTTGTAATCTCATTCAGTCTAAGCAATAATCTTCAATTCTGACCATCTGCATTTCCTTCATCAGGAGGATTGGAATGAATAGCGCTGGGGATCCCTGTCTGCTGAGTTGCTTGTCTGAAGGGGTCGGAGCTGAGCTCTTCAGTCCTCTAGGGGGCAGTCTAGGTTTACCAGAAACAAAGATTTCCCAGTGGTCCAAGGTTGAACAATTAAAGAGAGAACTGAAATTCTGTGAGCCAGTCCAATTACAGATAGGAAAGGTGCGGAGAGACTGAGGACCAGGTTTGTGTGATGTTCACTAAGATTTTCAGTACTGCCATTGTATAATAACTTCAGGTATCTGGAAGCCATGTCTCTAGAAATCCACTCTACAGATAATTCTTGGAGCACAGGTGACAAGATAGGGATATTTCTGGGCATTGTGACCAAGGTAATGCGGCAGAAAACATCCCGTTATCTAGTATCAGTTGTTATTAATAAAGTTCCCCACCTCCGTGTCATGAAATTATTTCAGAACCCCAGACACCCTACCGTTTCATGTATTTCTGCCGAGAGTGGAGAGAACAAGAAGAAAAAAAGACAAAAAAGTAAGGAACAAAAAGAGAAGGAAAGGGAGAGGGCCATATTGACCTTGACTGGCAACGTGTGGCCTGATTAGACTCAGCTGTGTGGGTGAGTGGGGGTCCATCGGTCGCACAGGAGAGTTGGGGAGGAAATTAAATCGAGGGGACTTTATGCAGACATGTATTTTTCACCAACTAAATTCTCGCTGGAAACCTTTTTTATGCAGATGTTGATTACCTGTTTCGGTTTCTAGAAATCTCCCGGTTTCAAGAATTATAGTTACTTCTGCTATACAGAGTGCAAGCTACCAGGTAGTTGTCCTTTATCATTATTTTTATGTAACTGAATTCTCACATTGTCAAACTATGCAATCAGAGAATGGACTGTCTCTTCCCTATGATTCTTCAAGGTTCTGTGTAACCTCCTTTGATACACTACCTCTTCTAGAAAGGTCATTCAGCTTTCTTCAGATGTTAACCCACAAATTTTACATAAAGTGTTTTCAGAAAAATCCTTTTTATCTTCCTTTATTGGATAGATGGCACCTACCTCTCTGCCTTGTGCACAAGCACACTGTTGGAGAGATTCCTGTGCACTGCTACTCGGTCACTGTGGGCGGAGTCTGGGGTTAGTGACTGACAGAGCTGAGCTGTGGTTGGTGCTCCGTGGTTCTGTGGGAAGGGGTTGAGGGGAAGGACACCGTTTCTCTGGACCCAGGACGCTGCACTCTGCAAGCTCGGGTGTTAGTAATTCAGCCACAAAAAAGGACCATGAAGACAGACTGGGGAGCTCTGCTGGTGTTCTTGTGGATCCATGTTTGCTGTGAGTGGGGGCATTCTTCATGAGTATCGGGAGAGTCCACAGCCCAGGGGTTGGGGCGAGGGGAGCGGAGGGAGGACTCCTAGAAGGCCCTACATCATCAGGATTGTTTCTTTGGATATCTTACGGGTTTGAAATGGCACTGATGACTCCCCAGTGATATCATTTGTGTTTTTCCCTTTCCAAACAGGGGTGAGAGGGATGACCGTGGAGCAGAGCCCTTCAGCCCTGAGCCTCCAGGAGGGAGACAGCTCTACTCTGAAGTGCAATTTTTCTACTGCATTGCAGAGTGTGCAGTGGTTCCGACAGAATCCTGGGGGCGGTAGCCTCACCAGTCTGTTTTACATAGCTTCGGGGATGAAGCAGAGTGGAAGGTTAAACTGCACAGTGAATACTAAGGAACGGTTCAGCACCCTCCACATCACGGCCTCCCGACTGGAAGACTCAGCCACCTACCTGTGTGCGGGGCAGGCACAGTGCTCCCTGGTGATCTGCAGCCTGCACCCAAACTGCAGCGGGGGCCTGTAGCCCCACCTTCCCAGGGGCGGGGCGGGCATTCTCTCCCACTGCAGCCTTTGCACGTTTTCAGATTTAGGTGATAGCACTTTTTCCCTCCTAAAATAGACCCATCAAGATTGTCATTTCATTGCTTTACTTGCCCCTTTTCTTCCAAAAAGCCCTTTGCAGGTAAAAAGTACTAACATGGAACCATTGGAACAAGTGTTAGAGATGACCATATCCAATTCCCTGGGAAAACAGATGTCCTGGCAATTAGGGTATAAATTATTTATAAATAAAGAAATTTTAAAGGCGTGAAAAAATAGATGGTCATCAACAAATAGGAAGAGATGTTTAAAATTTTTAGTGACCTGTAGATGATTTTACTACCAAAGGATAGTAATGACAATATCTGTAGTATTTTCTCCAGTCTGTAGTCACCGTTTTCCTCTTGGAAGTAGAAATATAATAAAATAATTTTATTGAGGGTCAGGCATACTACTTATCAATTACATGTATTTTTTTTAGTTTACTAAGGTAATAACCTGTGAATACATACTTTCATTTTATGCAAAAATAAATCAGGATATTAAAGCATAAGTCTTTAGTTGAGCTCCTTTTCATGCCAAAGTTAGTGAATCTGGGGTGACACAAGAGCTTATCCTCTGAGTACCTGATACAGAAGATACTTTAGAATCACAAAATCTTAATGATTTCTATTCATCACATTGTACAAAATGTTCACATATCACTGACAGAAGTATGCATTTAAGTCATTTCTATATAGTACTTTGTGGGAAAGATCTCATAGAAATTTTCATTCTGTTCCATGAAAATTATTGCTGTTACATGCATTTTCAATGAATTTATTGCTCATAGGTTTTTTTAATTGCACCTAGTTTTATAACATTATTCCAAGTCTGGAAAAGGGAACAGAAATCCTGTAGGACAATGCTAAAAAACTCTTCTCTCTTGTAGCCAGAGACAAAGACTTCTGTCCCACACCCAGTTTGAAACTTGCATGTAGAAAGATTCCAGCACACACTGAGCTCCAGCCTGCACTGGCTTTTATGTTGAGAAAATGGCATTGATAGAAAGGACTGGGCCCCTGAAAATTCAAGTGGAGGTAAATGGGCAGACTCCCTGAAGCTGGGAGCAGAGCCAGTTTCCTGAGCATGGGACCCATGCAGTTACCCAGCCCCCCACTCTCCCAAGGAACCCTGCTCTTGGTTTAATGCTGTGCCCTCAGGGTCTTGAAACTAATACTGATTTTATCTTTGTACTTGCTTTCATAAGTGAGCTCCATAAGCAGGAGGAACAAGTGCCTGAGCAGAGAGACCGTGGGCAGCAGGACACATGCCGGAACACATGCAGGCTCGGGTTCTGGGCCACAGCAGGATGTGCATGAGCTGAGCAGTTGTCAGCTGTGGTGTGGGTGCCTGTCTTGGACTCACTGGGGCTGTGACACGCAGTGAAGGGCGTGGCCATTTATTGTCAGGAAATTCCTACAAATTCAGAGTGTATACCTGGCCATTTCAAGAAGCATTTTGGCAATTTCTTACAGAGCTAAACATACTCTTTTTTTTTTTAAAGATTTTATTTATTTGACAGAAAGAAACATAGCCAGAGAGGGAACACAAGCAGGGGGAGTGAGAGAGGGAGAAGCAGGCTTGCCACCGATCAGGGAGCCCGATGTGGGGCTTGATCCCGGGTCTCCGGGAACATGACCTGAGCCGAAGGCAGTCGCTTAACCAACTGAGCCACCCAGGTGCCACCGAGCTAAACATACTCTTATCATATTGTCCAGCAATGGCCTTCCTTAGTATTTATTTAAAGAGTTTGAAACTTATGTCTACACACAGACTTGTACACAGGTGTTTTATACAAGTTTTATTCATAATTGCCAGACCTGGAAGTAAGCAATGTGTCTTTCAATAAGCGAATGAATAAATAAATTGTGGTACATCCAAAAGGGAATATGATTTGATGCTAAAAAGAAATGAGCCATGAAGCAATGAAGAGGTAGGGGAAACTTATGTGCATTTTACTAAGTGAATACAGCCCATCTGAAAAGGCAATGTAGGGTCTGAGTCAGATCTCAGGACATTGTGCAAAAGGCAACACTATGGATGGCGTACAAGGTTGTGGTTGCCCAGGGTTGAGTGGAGCGACGGGGATGAAGATCACAGGGAATACTTAGTGCAGTGAGCCTAGTCTCTCTGATACTATGATGGTAGATACGTTCTTACATTTGTTCAAACCTACAGAATGTGCAGCAACAGGATTGAACCCTAGATAAACTGTGGGCTTTGGGTGACATGATCTGGCGTCATGGGCTCCTTCATTGGGGCTGCTACCATCTGAGAGGCTATACCTGTGTGGGGGAGGACGGCACAGGGTACCTCATTACATCAGCCTCATTTTTCTTTGAACCCAGGTGGGATGGTTGAAAAGAAGAAAATCTTTAAAATATTAAATTGAGGGACACGAAACTAATATGTATGAAGAGGTAAAGCATTTTAGATAAACGATTCCTCTAGACACATTACCTAGTGACAATTTTTCCTTGCTTTTTGAATGATTTTCCCAAGTTTTCCTTTAGGGATGGTCTCATAAATTGTGTAGATATCTGTGGCTGGAAATTTTGAAGTTCCGAAGTAAAGTTTCAAGGAGAAAGCCATAATCCGGAATGAATATTTGGCTGTTTTAAAAAGTGCTTCTCACTTTGTTAGTAAGCTCACGTACCTCCTCTAGGATATATCAACTGTACAGATTCTTCCTTTTTTCTATAGGATATAAATTATATGTAATAGATATATGTAAGAAATGCACCTCCAGAAGAATATCCTGATTTCATGGGGCTCAGCTATGGAGCCCCCTGGTCTCACTGCTTGTGAAGAACTTTCACTCAGTGAATAAATCCCAGTGTATTATATTTTTATATGGATTTACCTCTCCTTGATACATTTTTGATCTTAGAAAAGAAATGAAAATCCTGATAGGATTTCATCCTGACGACCTTATTTCTGCTTCTGAAGAAGCCTCAGCCATTGGGAAAGATCAAGCACATATCCACTAGGTCACATGTGGTGTGAAAATAGTCTCAGGGTTCCATGATGCAGGCAATTTCACCCACTCTGACCTTGTCCACAGTGCACACAAACAGTCATCAATAAATATTTGCTTTGTTATATAGTACAAAAGAAATTTAGAGCCTTAGAAATTCTTGAATCCAACTTCATTTACACACCAGAGACTGTAACCAAGCTAACAGTAAGACACAATTAGGTAATGAATGAATGAGGCGAGAAAGAAAGATCTGGGAAAGAAAGTGGGTTTCCTCACTTCCTCTTTGACCTTTTGCCGGCTTCCTTATTATAGGCCCATCCTGCTGGTATGAGAATGTGTCTAATGCAAGCCCGGCCACTTACCTCTGCCCTCTGGGTTGAAAAAGTCATGGTCCCATTAGTTTCAATACCTGAATGGAGAGTTCCACTGTGTATACATGTCTGAGACCTTGGACAGGAAAGACAACTCAGGCTGTGCCACTGTTATTCTACCAGCAAACTCATGCATCACTCACTCTCTCTGTAGGACAATGCAAAAGGTAATGGTGTCACTGAACACTGACATGTATTTCTAAGGACTTTCCCAAAAGTAGCAAATATATTTCTTATCCCAGGTGGACATCCCTTGAGGGCCGGTTGGTATAATGAGTATAATTCACACGTTGTCTGCAAAAAGGATCATTGGAATTGGAAGATTCCTGCAGCTGGAAGTGCATGAAGATGGTAGATGAAGGTTTTCTGGGCCAACACTTTGACCATAAGTAAAATAATATTCTATGAAATAGTTAGGGATCTGGGAATTTTGCCCAAGGAATAGCTTTATCTGTGCAATAGTTAATACATGGAAGAGCATTGTTCATATGAAAGGTCATATTCAGTCCCTTCCTTTCAGTTCTGAATGTCACATTTCAAAAGTGCAAATATTGACCTAACTATCTATTTTAGGATGGATATCTGTCTATCGATAGATATCTGTTGATAGATAGAAGGATAGAAGAGAGAAATTTGCTGAGAGAAGAATTTTAGTGAGAGAAAAGAATTTTTTCTGAATCAAGAAGTTTTCCACACATTAAATATTTTACATATACATATATATTTTATATATTGAGTTGATATCCTTCACCATACCTGTCTTTAAATCTTTCAGGGTGGGAGAGGTAGAAGGAAAATAATTTATTCTTTGTCATTTCAGAGGATCCATGAGTAGGAATTACAGGAAAGGGGCTTCCATTCTTGGAAATGAGGTAGTCTTGGTTTTTCCCAGCGACCATTTATTTCCCCTGATCAGCTCTTCAGGACCAGTTTCCTGTTGGTGCTATTCCTGGAGCACACACAATCTTTATTCTTCCCTGAATTTATTCTCACAGAGGATATCAGAAATTTCCAGAAATTAGTGTAAATGAGAAAAGGGTTTTGGCAGAGATAGATAAATCTGGAAACTCAAGAACTGGAGAACTTTACCAATGAGCTTGGGGATGGAACACTCTAGTGGCATTAAGGAGAAATATGATGGAGAATGGATGGCCAGGAAGTGGGAAGCAGGACAGGATCGATAGTTAATGCTTTAGAGCAAATTGTCTGAGGCTGTGAGTCCATAATTACACTGGAGGACATACCATCTAATGTTATTGGAGAAAAATGTAATCACTTTAAGTATAAAGTCACATATGGTTATATTTTCAGAGTTTGCATCTTGATGATTTCTCAGAATTTCCACTCTGTCTTTCAATATTTTGCATTAAATAAGAGATATAGCGTTCCAATAGATTTCTTAGATCATGTCATAATTCTCTGTGTAAACTATTCAAACATTAGGTCAAAGAGTCCCCTGTAGATGAAATATTGAAAACTGGTGGAAGTTGCTCTCCTGCTCCATTATCACTGAGATTTGGTCTTTATTTTTGTCATAATCATCTTAATTAGGGGAAGATGAAACATGTTGTACTATTGGTACAGTTAACTCTCTGGGATTTACAAGGTCATGATGAAGACCAAGGAGGAGCAGAGTCTGAGAAAAGAGACACTGAAATACCAAATGATCTTCCTGCTCTTACTCTAATCTTTGGCTTTCATGGTCCTTTTACAAATAGTTTTTCTACATAACAGACAAACGAGGATGGTAGATTTGGCAGGAAAGGAAGGTTTTTTATTTTCTTTGTTTAAGAGACTGAATCTTGATTCCTTCCTGATTTCTAACATGTACACCAGGCCCATCACTGAATAAATAGCAAGAGCAGCTACCTCTTTCCAGCTTACTAACAGTGGCTCAGTAGTGTCCAGAGGTATAGATCTTGATCTCCACATTCTTACTGTGCCCTTCATCCCTGATCTAAGATATAATTTGCTTGGCTAATTGCTGCCTTGATGCACATGAGTACCTCAGAGGAACAGGCAAAGAGAAGAGCATGTCTCCAGTGAGTTCAGTGGAGATATGACCACAAGACGCGGTGCACCTGGGCTGATGCAGAACACGTAGAGGGTTCATTTTAGTGCATCTGATGGACTAGACTGTGGCAGAAGCAGAGGCTTTTTCTTATTGGCTGGTAGACAGTGTGGGAAAGTACTCTGTTAGAGGGAAGAAGGGACGGCCTGATAAGAGAGAGTGCTGAGCTGGCTGGGGACTGCAGTTCTGATCCTGATCTTAACTGGGAGGAACCATGAAGACATCCATGGGAGCTTTACTCATGTTCTCGTGGCTGCAGCTGAATTGTGAGTTGAGCATTATGGGAAACATAGTATATTTGTGGATGTTCTTCAGAAGTCAAGACTGACTTTACTCAGGTTTCCTCCCATTAGTGGAGAAAAGGAGAATTCTGAAGCACAATAACCTGGAATCTCTTCTCCTTTCTCTGACCTCTTCTTTCTGCACAGGGTTCAGCCGAGGAGAGAATGTGGAGCAGCATCCTTCCACCCTGAGTGTGCAGGAGGGAAGCAGCTCTGTTATCAACTGCAGTTATTCCGACAGTCGTGCAGACTACTTCCCTTGGTATAAGCAAGAACTTGGGAAAGGTCCCCAGCTCCTTACATACATTCGTTTAGGCATGGCCACCAAAGAAGACCAAAGACTCACTGTTTTCTTGAACAGTACGGCCAAACATTTCTCCCTGCACATCAGAGACAGCCAGCCTGCAGACTCAGCCGTGTACTTCTGCACGGCAAGCACACATCGCTTCCCAGGCACCTGCTGCCTGCACTCAAACCTGCGACTGGGGCAGCCCCTGTCCTCCGACAGGGACCTTCAAGTACAGCTTCTGTGCTGTGGTTTCTCTGTAGGTGGAAGCTAGTGTGTTAGACGGTTCGGATGGAGATGACCCAGACAGGGTTAGAACATTTGCTGGATGATTCTTGGCTTTGGATTCTTGAAGTGATCTCATAATTTGTTTTATTTTGAAATTCAGGTTTTCAAGATGACTTTACATTTGTTATTCAGACTTCTCAACTACAAATACCCAGTAATACAGTCCTTATTATGAATGGGTCTCAAGTATTGTGTTTTAAAGTAACACCTATGATTTTTCAATTCTAAAACATTACATATCAAATATAGAAATAGAGAAAGTTCAAATATCAAAGTAATAATTCTGTAATCAGATAATATTGCTAATATTCCTTTTCGGCTAATAATTCTTACTATAATTAGGATCATGAGTTTTTCGAGTTTATGTATTTTGATTTGTTTATTCCACACTTCATATAGTCTTTCTTTCAAACATCCACTTTTCTTTTAATTTATGTTTTAAACTTTCATTTAACATGGTCTTTAAAATAGCTCTGTGGTATATTTTAATTAATTATACTTTCAAATTAATTTTGTTTTCTGAATTTGGGACAGTATTCAACAGGCATTTCTTTTTGTTAAAAAGATTTTATGTATTTATTTGAGGGAGAGAGAAAAAACGTATGAGTGGTAGGAGGGACACAGGGGAAGGGAAAAGCAGATTCCCCTCTAAGCTTGGAGTAGGATCCCAGGACCCAGAGATCATGCCATGACCTGAAGTCTGCTGCCTGGCTTACTAAGCCGTCCAGACGCCCTTGACCACCACGTCTATGTGCTTTGATTAATTTCTTGTTCAGAAATTGTGCCCCAGGTTTGACTTCAAGCACAGAGTTAGTCAGTACTATTTGTGTGTTTAAGGGGAATTTAGATAGGAAGTGACAATGTGAGCTTCAGATAAAACTCAGAAATCTATTCTTCTTTTCTTTTTAAAGATGTTATTTATTTACTTGACAGAGAAACACAGCTAGAGAGGGAACACAAGCAGGGGGAGTGCGAGAGGGAAAAGCAGGCTTCCCATGGAGCAGGGCTTGATCCTGGGATCGGAATAGACCAGAGCCGAAGGCAGACGCTTAACAACTGAGCCACCCAGGTGCCCCTCAGAAATCTATTCTTATTTACAAAATCCTGTATGTATCGGTACAATAACTCTCTCATACAACTTATGACACAGAAGTTTGTATTTCAGTCATTTCTATATTTTTAGTACCTGGGAAGACTTTTCCACATAATTGATTATCAGTAGATGAAAACGAGAGAAGGAAAGGACAATTCTGTTACTGACTCATAATTTTAACTTAATCTTCCTGTTTGAATTATAATTGTAAATTGATTTCTAAAAACTAGAAGTCCTTAAAGTGTATATGTGATTATTTGATTGTTTTAGAACATAATTTTCATTCCATTTTTATGTCTCTCTTTTTTAATGATGCTCTGCTGTTAAATCATTCAATTTATTCTTGGACTTATAATTTGTTGTTTTCCTAATGAAAGCCTTTCTTTTTGAGATATATGGGAAAACCTTTATATGCATGTAAACTATACAAAGGCATTTGGACAAATGGCTAATGTAGAGATCATGTGCTACCAACCTCCCTCCATATGTTCACATTTAACTGAATGAAACATTACTAACCGTAACATATGTTTTAAAAAATTACTTCTCTAAAGTTGCAAAGCAATCAATGAATGAAACAAATTGAGTAAATATTTAATTCTCTCATTCTCCCTCCCCTGCTCCAGGGTAGGCTCCTTTCAGAGTCCCTCCAAGCCTTCCTTACTAACCCTGGCGATAACTGGTAATTGGTAGGGTGATGTTGGTTCCTCTTAGCTGAATTATGGTTACTAGGTATGTGGTAACTTGTTCTCTTTTACTGGGAAAGTCCTCAATAAATACAGATTATCACATCTGACAAAGGAGGTTAGGACTGCACCCCAGCAGGTCAATGGACTTGATTCTTTTCCTCCTTAGACCGCCAGCTCCTTGCAGTGGAAGGAAGCCACCTCCTGATTGGTGCCTTCCCTCTAAGTCTGATAATGGAGTCAGAGGGAAGCACGCTTCTATATTACTCGTTTGTTTCTTCTTAAGTCAAATTAGAAGCGAGAGAGAGGGTGCTGAATGCTTGATCATACTCAGGTGAGGACTGATGCGGGGGAAGAAACAAGTGTTTCAGCCAGAGTGTGCTGTGAGTACCCAGCTCAGATCCAGACACATTCAGTCTTTAAACCTTCACCATGATTGGCTTATTTGTTTCCCATGTCGTGGGACAACGGAGTACAAACTTGAAGGCTTTCTCTTGATCCTGTGAAGCCAGACTGGGTGCTGAGAGTCTCCCTTTTGTTTGCTTTCTCTGAGATGGTGTGGACTGTATTTGTGGGATCTCTCTCAATCTGGCAGAGCGGGCTTCCTCTCTGCACAAGCTCACTAGCCCCTTACAGAAGCTCACTGTTGTTGCCCACCTGTGTGCTGGTGACAGGCCACAGGGTGGGATAATGTATGGGTGAGGAGATGGTATTGTGTAAGGGTCTACATGCAGGCTATCTCCAGTGGCTCATGGGCAGATCCCTAATGGAGATGCTGTGTTGAAGAACTTCCATGTCATGGAGTCTTGAGAACAAAATAGACCCGAGAGGTCAGGATTGCTGTTGTTTAGACTCCAAGGGCCACCTGAAGGCTGACATGTGCCTCATAAAGTCAGGGACTGTACAGGTGGCTGACTTGGGGAGGACTCTGGCCAACTGCATGCATTTCAATCCCTGTCCACCAGGGGGTGCAGCTTCAACCACAATCACATTTCCTGTGTGAGATGTGGGCTTCCACTGATCATTTCTCTGTCAGTCCAACCTTTCTTCATGTTAAGAGTGAAGAACATTATTTAGCTGACACTCCAGAGATGAAGTGTTCTCCAGCCTTCGTGACTGTGGTTCTCTTAATGCTTGGTAACTACAATGCTTCTTAAAATTTGAATTCTTTATTCCATTGTGTCAGAAAATCTTTAACTATGATTTCTCCTAAAGGTTTATGCCCAAGATGACCCAAGGTCTGTTTTCTTTTTCCTCAGGACAAACCCATGGAGACTCAGTGACTCAGACGGAGGGCCCAGTGACCCTCTTAGAAGGGGCTTCCTTGACTGTGAACTGTACTTATTCAGTGTCAGGGTCCCTCACTCTTTTCTGGTATGTCCAGTATCCTGGAGAAGGTCTGCAGCTCCTCCTGAAAGCCTTGAAGGACAAGGATAAGGGAAGCAACAACGGATTTGAAGCCACCTACGACAGCAAGTCGAAATCCTTCCACTTGGAGAAAGGCTCAGTGCAAGTGTCAGATTCGGCTGTGTACTACTGTGCCGTGAGTGACACAGTGATAGGGACTGCAGGGGGAGCTGAGCGCAAACTCTGAGCAGAACAGGGGCCTGGGTGCTGAGCATCTCTGCCTGATCCACTCTGGTCCCAGCACAGTCTGTGCTTGTTGGTCCCCCAGTGTGTGCTTGGTACAGAATCATACAAACGATTGGAGCATAGGAATCAGAAGTAACATTCCCAACCCGCGCTGTTCCTTAGTGACACTGAGAGCAGTTTGATGCCATATTTCTCAACCAGCATGTAACTCATTTAAGTCAAACTATATAACAGTGAAGTAGTCATGTGCTCATCCTTGTAGTGAACGTCCAGCCCCACAAGATGTTCATGGCACCTAGTGGGTATTGCTGGGTCTATGACACTTTTAGAGACACACGATGTGCCTGAGAAGGGGGCCTCTGCCCCGTGTCTTCCTGACAGAGAATGGCAAGAGGTGATGGGAGAGCTTCAGCCCCAAACCAGGTTTTAGTAGAGAAAGTATGAAGGGAAGAAAGGAGCAGGACAAGTGTACCTGAGCAAGGAAAAGAGAGACCAGGGATCTCTGCTCTGCTTTCTTTTCTAGTAAATCAGGTGACAGACACAAGCTGATGTTCAGCATGAAGGGGTGGGGGCAGAAACAGAATGGAGGAATTGGCTCATGTCCTCACCAGTTAAATAAATCAGTTGGCTTTCTGACAGTAAGAACTACGGTGAGAGTGTTTTCAGTGCCCAGAAAATATGATGAGAGAAAATGTACTTTCACTGATGTTTCCTAACAATCAGATAGATAGGTGACACTAGGAGGGAAAGCTTATACATTTCTCCAGCTCCTACTTTGCAACCTCACAGAGAGCCACAGATCATGGAATTGGGAGATTGTATGGGAGTCAGTGAAGTTGTGTAAGAATGAAAGAAAAGCAACGTCTGTGTGGTAGTGCAAGGCTTTGTGTAAATATTGTTGAAATTTTCTTCAATTATTATCTACTTATCTGCAGAATTCATGAATGAGTTATGATCAGAATATTAATACATTCTCTATTATGTTAGTTATATATTCTTGGTTTAAAATTTTTTGTAATTGATTTAAAATGTAATTTAAAAAATAAAACGTAATTTTTATTTTAAACCTGTGTGAATATAAATGCATGTGAAAATATACTTAAACCATTCAAAGGATATATAATAGGAGCTTTCTCTAGCATTTGGATGAAGGTGGTAGACTGGGGGTGTCTGGCTGACCCTGTGGGTCGACCTGAGCCTCTGGCTCTCGAGGTTTTATGTTCGAGCCTATGTTGGGTTTAAAGATTACTTAAAAGTAAAATCTCTAAAAGAAAACCATTTGTAGAATAATAATACATGCTTATCTCTTGATTTTTCCAATACTCTTTCTTTAAGGGTTGTATTTATTTATTTGGAGAGAGATAGAGTGCATGAACACACGCGGGGGGCGGGGTGGAAGGAGAGAGAGAAACAGGTTCCCCACTGAGCAGGGAGCAGGAGGTAGGCCTCAGTACCAGGACCCTGAGACCACAACCTAATCTGAACCACCAAGCTTAACTGACTGAGCCACCCAGGCACCTCTCTAATACACTTTAAAAATTTTAGCAAAGATATCCCAAAGGGCAGAAAGCCAGAGGCACAAAAGGAAACATGCAGAAGGCTATTAGCAGATGGTGACGCCAACCAGTTTTAGGAAATGAGCTGTATATGGAGCAAGGCCAGCTCGCATGAGAAATTGAACAAGGAGAAACCCAAGCGTCGTGTGGAAGCACCTTATGTGTGCTATGCCCTCCGGAAAGGGTCAGGGGAAAGAAGCACCAGGTATTTTTGGATAATTGAGGAAGATGGCATTACCCCTGTTGGTACCTTCTTGTGTGTGCATTGGTGTGATTGTGTGTGCGTGTGTTGAGGGTATTGTGGGGAGAGAAGGTATGTAGAAGACTGAGTGGTCACCTTGGGTGCTCAGAACTGAGCATATAAAGCATGGGATGTTATTGTGGTTCCAAGGAGGTAAGACAACAACATAGATTCAAAGGATTGATAACCTAATGACCAAACTTTGGGGTCTATTCTGCCCTTTCTGAACAGAGCTGAGCTGTGGAGACCAATCGGTGAGGAGAAGACCCTGATGACTAGATCTACTGTCTGCAGGCTATAGCCTGAACTCCACAGCAAGAGTGACTAGATTTTTCGTTTTTACCTCAGCATAGGCATCTGAACAGACATGGGTAGTGAGGAGGAACCCTGGCATCCCAATAGGTACACTGAAAGGGCTACAGTGACCAAATAAACACTTTGCCTTCTTATCACAACATGATCTATTTCCACCTTAGGTGAAAGAGCAGCATGTGTAGTGTGAGGATACATGGTTCTCAGTTGTATATTGTTTTCATACTCCATTTCATGGAGTATTTATGAGTAAGTGCCACGCACCCACATTCCTCACAGATGCAACGATTGAACACATCATAGTTAAACCATAAATTTTCAGATTGAATTGTTTCCAAGTTAAGGGTTGTTGAATGCAAAAGGATGTGGGGTAGTGAGACGCTGACTGGGACATAGAGCAGTGTGACATGGCCCACACACTTGCTACAGCAGGAAGCCCCTGTTTCCTGTGAGGGGGCCACCGCAGCACAGACCCAGCCATCCTGCCATCACCCTGTCAGGGCCCCGTCACAGAGCCAGCCCTGAAGCTGAAGAAGAAGGAGACATTTTCTGTCTAGTGGGAGAACTCAAACATGATGCTCTCCAACCTTCTCAGGGTGGTCGCGGCTTCCGTGTGGCTAGGTAAGGATGGTCCTTGTGGGAAGGTGCCTCCTCTGTGACCTAAAATCAAGAGAGTTAGGCAGGATCTTGTGGAAGGAGGGATGGCAGTGTGTAAAATAGAAGTTCTTCGTATCACATCACGTATTCCCGAAGTCTCCGATTCTGTGTTTTTTTTCTTTCAGGTCCCAGTATTGCCCAGAAGGTAACTCAAGCCCAACCAGCAATGCTGGTTCAGGAGAAGGGGGCTGTCTCTCTGGAGTGCACATATAACACCAGTGATCCACGTTATAGTCTATTTTGGTACAAGCAGGCCAGCAGTGGGGAGATGATTTTCCTTATTCGTCAGGATTCTTACAGTCAGCAAAATGCCACTGAAGGTCGCTACTCACTGATTTTCCACAAGAGGGGAAAATCCATCCAACTTGTCATCTCATCGTCAAAGCTGGAGGACTCTGCAGTGTATTTCTGTGCACTGAGTGAGGCACAGTGAGAGGCGTGGTGGAGGGAGGTGTACCCAAACCCCAGGGCTCTTGCTGATGCTTCCCCTGCTGTAGGGCTTAAGGGTGAGGGGAACTGTCATCCCCGACAGAAAGCTCCCTGGGTAAGAGTTATCATATATCAAATATCTCCTAATGCCTGAAAATTTATGTTGAATTGTTTCCTGAAGACCAGAGTTGTCACAAAAAAGAATTTGTCATTTTGCACTTAGATTCTGCTAGAAGAATTGGCTAAGTAAATTATGAAACATTTGACTCAAATCTCAGTAGTAATATGTATGAATTGTCGGATTTGTCAGGTAAATTTGTTCAGTGTATATTTACTGAGTATTTATTGTTACAGGCATTACTTGAGTCAAAAAGGTCATGAATCCCTCTGTGATTTGCCTTTTTTGTTTCCTATCCTGATGTTTTATACCATTTAATGATTTCTTTAATTAGGTTTGTTTGCTGTGAGTCATTGTACTCACATTTAGTTTTTCTTTTATTTCTTTTTTTAAAATATTTTATTCATTTACTTGACAGGGAGAGATCACAAATAGGCAGAGAGGCAGGCAGAGAGAGCAGAGGAAACAGGCTTCCCACTGAGCAGAGAGCCCAATGTGGACCTCGATCCCAGGACACTGAGAACATGACCTGAGCTGAAGGCAGAGGCTTTAATCCACTGAGCCACCCGGGCACCCGACTTTTTTAATTTCTTAATTAAGATACAATTGTTATTTGCTTCAGGGGTACAGGTCTGTGAATCCTCAGTCTTGCACAATTCACAGCACTCACCATAGCACACACCCTCCCCAGTGTCCATCACCCAGCCACCCCATTCCTCCCACCACAACCCCCAGAACCCTCAGGTTGTTTCCTGAGATTAAGAGTCTTTTATGGTTTGTCTCTCTCCCTGGTCCCATCTTGTTTCCTTTTTTCCATCCCTATCCCGCACGACCGCCCTCTTCTTCCCTGCCTCTCAAATTCCTAAGATCAGAGAGATCATATCATAATTGTCTTCTCGACACTCTGTAAGGTCATTCGTACTAGTGCTCATTCCATTTTATTAACCTCTAGCATAGATGCGCTCAGTTTGCATCATGGAGGTTTACCTGCTTTTCACCAGACTGATCCACAAATGGTCATAATTAGGGACTCTTACGGGGACATGGTGAAGGAGAAGCGTGTGAATTTTCCCTTTAGCCTGTTCCTACCCTTCACTTCAACATTCTTTCAAAGTACTTTTTGCCAACATGTGGCTCAGTTCCCACACTTCCAAGCCCTGCTTGTTTGAATCATGTTTCATTCTCCCAAATCCTCATTCTTTGTATTTTCCTCCTCCCACCTCTAACCGCAGTTGCCCAGTGCCTTATAATTCGAGTGATATGGTTGGTTGATAATTTGTCTTGCATTGTGACACCCTCTTATATTTTCTAGGAAGGGAGATGAGTAAAGTAGAAGAAATAAGAAGAATCTCTCTTCAAGTGTTTTTAATATAGATTTTTCCCATTTTATTGTACATTTTTACCACGAGAGAATCTTTGAGTGCACAGCTCAGTGGTATTAAGTACATTTATTTACACTGTTGTAAAACTGGCAATACCATCCATTTCCAGAATTCCTTTCCTCTTGAAAAACTGAATATCTGTACTCATTAAACAATAACTCCCCATTACTCCCTCCCTCCAGTCCTTGAGAACTCCCATTCTGCTCTCTCTTTCCATGAGTTGGACGACTTTAGGTATCTCATAGAAGTGGAATTATGCTGTATTGGTCATTTTTAGACATTCATTTGATATAATGTCAACGTTTTTCTATGTTGCAGTGTGTGTCAGGATTTCTTTCTTTTTCAAGGTTGATTAATATTTTAGTGTGTGGGCACCTGTTTGGCTCAGTTGGCTAAGCGACTGCTTTCGGCTCAGGTCATGATCCTGGAGACCCAGGAATGAGTCCCACATCGGGATTCCTGCTCAGTCCCTCTGCTTGTGTTCCCTCTCTAACTCTGTTTCTCTCTGTCAAATAAATAAATAAGATCTTTTAAAAAATATTCTAGTGTGTATACCTAGCACATTTGGTTTATGTGTATCTGTCTGTGCATGGGCTCTCAGGTTGCTTCCAACTGTTGGTCTAAACAGGAGTCCTTACAGATCTCAATATTGTAGGTATGCAGCCAGATTCTTAAGTTGAATGTGGAGGTTTTCTTAGAGAATATACTGTAAACCCTAAGGAGTGGCTATGGAAGCAGCTGAAATGTCAGCAACATTCTTCTCTCAGGCTGTTGAACACAATGACCTAGTAGGACCCCACAATCCCCAGGGGTAGGGTACACATTATTGGCTCTGAAACAATGCAACTCTCAGTCCTCCCTCGCTAAACCTGGCAAGTGCCAGCCCAAGCATCCCATCCTCCGTTATCCCATGACTGATTGCCTGTGTTCCTATGTAGAAGAGAGTGCAGCCTGCTTCAAGATATTTGCCATTCCTTTGTACTCATTTCCTACGTTTTGAAGCATCATTTGCTTGTTTGATTAAAGAACAAAAGTTCTGTGCAGGGTTCAGCAGCTGCCCTCCCTTGCAGAGGGCGCCGTGCATGGCTTCTCAGATTGGTGTCCGAGAACTTTATTTCAGTGTGTGACAACAGTTGAATTTCTCGATCAGAAGGCCATTCTATTTCAGAATTTTTGAGAAACATATACTTGTTAATTAGAACAACAGATCTCTAGACTACTTTATCACAAGCAAGTTTCAAGGAACCGAGAAACAGTGTGATCACTAGTCAGGAATGGAGCTCTAGTATATCAGTGAATCACAAAATGCTAGAAGAGTTTGTCCCTCTTGCTACAGTGTATTGCTTAAATCAGTTGTCTAATATTTGGTCTGGATGGAATGGTGAAGCCACGAGCCACTGGTCAGTTCCTGAATATCAGCCTAGGTATCCATTCTACTATGCTTTTTTTCCTCTTTTGGTAAAGAGTCAAACCTGTAATTATTTAATTCTTCTTTATTAATTCCATAAATGAAGATCCTGTTAAGGGGTGTCTTAAAATATTTCAAAGGCTGGGAACAAGTCATTTTACTACCATCTAGTCTCTCTCTCAATGTTTCTCTGATAAGAATAAATGTAACCAAAACCAGGAACAGGTTTTTGCTCTCATTGAGCTCTGTGTTCTAAACTATTAGTTCTGCTGTGAATTTCCCAATCTTTCTGAGCTTTGTTCCATTACTTCTAAAATGGAAAAATGGTACCTTTTTGAATATTTTGTTTTGACAATTTAACAATAATGTATCCAAGAGTTTGCAAAGTAACTGGTGAGCAATTTAGGAGGGTATCTCAACAGGTACAGAAAAAGCATTTGACAAGGTCCAGATCCAATCCTGAGAGAAAGTCCCAGCGAATTAGATAGAATGGAAGGGAATCCCCACCTTTAGAAAGAGCTCAACAAAAAGCTTGCATCAAATCTCATACTTGATAGTGAAAGTTTAAATGCTTTTCCTTAGTTTTGGATGTAAGGCAAGAATTTTCGTCCGCACTTGTATTAGAGATTGAAGTAGAGGTTCCAGTCAATATAATAAGACACATAGAAGAAACAGAAGCCATACAGTTTGGAAAAGAAGACGTGAACTTATCTTTATCACTATTTAGCATAACTGAGCAGAAAATGCAAATGACTCTACAAAACAACTCCTAGAACAAATTGGTTTCCAAAGTCAATTATATACCTACCATATGATCCAGCCGTTCTACTCCCAGATGCGGACCCAAGAGAAATGAAAGCATATTTCTATAAAAGATCTTATACATAAATATTCACGGCAGTTTTATTTGTAAGAGCCCCACTGAGGCTAATCAATATGGTCACCAACAGGTGAGTAAATAAACTGTTTTATAGGCACGTGATGGGATACCGCACAGCAACAGAAAGAGATAAAGTCTTGATAATTATGATCAATGAAGAATCTCAAAATAATTATGTTGAGAAGGCAGACAGGAGAGTTCAATTTATACAAAATTTCCTTTTAAAAATATTTTTATTTATTTATTTGACAGAGAGAAACACATAGAGAGAGGGAAAACAAGCAGGGGGCGTGAGAGAGGGAGAAGCAGGCTTCCTGCTGAGCAGGGAGCCCGAGGTGGGGCTTGATCCTGGGTCTCCGGGATCATGACCTGAGCCAAAGGCAGTAGCCCAACCAACTGAGCCACCCAGGCACCCCCAAACTTTCCTTTTTTTAAAGAAGATTATATTTATCTATTTGACAGAGAGAAACACAGCCAGAGAGGGAACACAAGCAGAGGGACTGAGAGAAGGAGAAGTAAGACTTCCGCCGAGCAGGAAGTCCAATGTCAGGCTTGATCCCGGGTCTCCAGGATTATGACCTGAGTCAAAAGCAGTGCCCAACCAACTGAGCCACCCGGTCGCCCCTATACAAAATTTCTATAAAATTATAAAATATGCAGACAAATTCATGACAGAAATATTCCCTAGAAATAGGGGTGGGAAGTGTTGAGAGAAAGATTACAAAGAGCCATGAGGGAACGAACACATGATGGTGCTTATGTTTGTCATCTCAATTGTGCTGAGGGCTTCACCAAATGCATACAAGTGTCAAATCTTATAGAATTGTTCACGTCATTTGGTATAGTTTATTTTTGTATGAAATCACCCATTAATAAAGCCATTAAATACCCAAATTTACCATGCATATCTTCCCTCAACGCTGTACAATGATATTGTGTGACCCAAAAGGCAAAGTATTTCTCTTGTACCTTTGCAGTGGCCTCAAAATATGTTTTTCACAAAGAGTTTTTGGTAATGACTTTCGGCATCCACGTGCTATATTGTTTATTTTCAATCTAGCATCATTCCAACTTAACAGGCATTGTGCCCACATGTCTGAATACACGTTTGCAGCTGCTTGTCTCAAATTCCTTTTTAGCCTAGTTTTCAGGCAGTTTCTGATAATGTGATTGGAAGATGTAAAGGAAGGGAAGGGAAGGAACACGTGAACCCAAGAAATATCCAGGTCTGAATTTCTTACTTCAATCTGCATCTGGGAGACTGTTCTCTGTTGGCTGGGGACTCATGAAGCTCCTCGATCTGATTCTGGTCAGGGCCAGTGTCTAGGAAGTAGCTTGAGCTAAGCTTCCATCTGTGTGTCTAGAGATAAACGTTTATAGGGCTTTACGGAAGATGTGTCCCTCTCCAGACTTTATCCTGATAATCCAGAATTCTTACATTGTGAGGAAAATGTTTTTTATTCGCATTTAAAACAGAATGTGATGGATGGAAAAAAAAAAAAGCATCCTTGAGGCTAAAACCTGTTAAGAGTATACCATGAGTGAGTTCCTGGGTGGCTTAGTCACTTAAGGGTCTGCCTTTGGCTCGGGTCATGATCTCAGGGTCCTAAAACTGAGCCCCATGTTGGGATCCCTGTTCAGCAAAGAGGCTTCTTGTCCCTCTTCCCCACTGCCCTGGAGCTCAAGCTCTCTCTCTCAAACAAATAAATCAGATCCTTTTTTAAAATGTGTATAACATTAGTACGTGATGCCAGTTCACATACACTATTCATCTTATATGGAGTCAACCAAACTGTGAGAACATAAGATACTAATCTCAGATGAGTCAGTAAAACGTGCAACACTTAGTTTGGCTCAAGTTGTTATCTCAGGGTTGTGAGGTTGATCTCACATCAGACTCAGTGCTCAGCCTGGAGAGTGCTTTCCCTCTTCCTCTGCCTCTCTGCCAATACCTGGATTTCGCACTCTCTAACATACATAAATCCTTTTAAAAAAAAAAGTTTTATTTATTTGATAGAGAGAAACACAGCTAGAGTGGGAACAGAAGCAGGCAGAGTGAGAGAGGGATAAGCAAACTTCCCACCGAGCAGGGAGCCTGATGTGGGACTCGATCCCTGGACTCTGGGACCATGACCTGAGCCGAAGGCAGTTGCTTAATGAACTGAGCCACCCAGGCGCCCAACAAAATAAATCTCTTAAAAGAGAAGAATCTCACATCATACTATAGGGATTTGACAGCTTCATTTATGATCTCTCCTCTGTCTGGATATTTTCCACTTGTTAATGTTCCTGGAAATCAGAAATATTTGAGTATTAAAATAGTTGCCTATGAAATAGTGACTTTATTCTAAAAACCTTTATTAGAAAGATAGTATCCCTTGTAATTGGTAATTTTCATGACCGAGTATTACAGTGTTTCAAGTAAAGGCCATTTGTTCATTTTTGTTTAATTTAACAGATATTTAGGGAGTGCTTAAAAATGACTGTCACTGTTCTAAATACTGGAGGACAGTGGGAAAAACCCACAGAATCATTCAGCAATGACTTGAGTTCTAATTGCTTTTCCATCTTCAACTCCAGCTTCTTTTCTGCCAGTCAGTGTGTTAGCCTGGCCCACATGGACACACGAGGGAATAAGGTCCTGTAGGAAGGGGCTGGAAGGAGATTGTTACCCTCCCAGCTACAGAAATGCCTCAGGATGCTGTGACCTTCGGTATCAGGTGGGGTCTTAAGACCAAAGTTGACCTGAGAGGTCAGGATTGCGGTTACTCTGATTTCCTTGGGCCACCTGAAGGCTGACATGTGCCTCATGAAGTCCCAGATAACCAGGTGGCTGACTTGGGGAGGACTCTGGCCAACTGCATGCATTACAGTCCCTGTCCAACAGGGGGTGCAGCTTCAACCACAATCGCATTTCCTGTGTGAAATGTGGGCTTCCACTGATCATTTCTCTGTCACTCCTACCTTTCTTCATGTTAAGAATGAAGAACTTTATTTAGGTGACACTGCAGAGATGAAATGTTGTCCAGCCTTCGTGACCGTGGTCCTCTTAATGTTTGGTAAGCACAATGCCTCTTGAATTTGGATGCTTTCTTCCATTGTGTCAGAAAATCTTTAACTATGATTTTATCCAAAAGCTTTATGCCCAAGGTGATCCAAGGTCTGTTTTCTTTTTCCTCAGGACAAATCCATGGAGACTCAGTGACTCAGATGGATGGCCCAGTGACCCTCTTAGAAGAGGCATCCTTGAATATAAACTGTACTTATACAACGACAACTTACCCCACTCTTTACTGGTATGTCCAGTATCCTGGAGAAGGTCTGCAGTTCCTCCTGAAAGCCTGGAAAGACAAGGAGAAGGGAAGCAACAACGGATTTGAAGCCACCTTGGACAGCAATTCGAAATCCTTCCACCTGGAGAAAGGCTCAGTGCAAGCGTCAGATTCAGCTGTGTACTACTGTGCCGTGAGTGACACAGTGACAGGGACTGCAGGGGGAGCTGAGCACAAACTCTGAGTGGAACAGGGGTCTGGGTGCTGAGCATCTCTGCCTGATCCACTCTTGTCCCAGCACAGTCTGTGTTGTTGGTCCCCCAGTGTGTGCTTGGTACAGAATCATACAAACGATTGGAGCATAGGAACCAAAAGTAACATCCCAACCCTCACTGTTCCTTAGTGACAGTGAGAGCAGTTTGATGCTAAGAGTTTTCAACCAGCATGTAACTCATTTAAGGTCAAACCTCATAACAATGAAGTAGTCTTTTCCTCATCCTTGCAGTGGAAGTCCAGCCCCACAAGTTGTTCATGGCACCTGGTGGGTATTGCTGTGTCTATAACACTTTTAGAGACACACGGTGTGCCTGAGAAGGGAGCCTCTGCCCAGTGTATTCCTGACAGAGAATGACAGGAGGTGACGGGAGAGCTTCAACCCCAAACCAGGTTTTTAGTAAAGAAAGAGGAGAAGAAAGAAAAGAGGAGGATCACATGTACCCGAGCAAGGAAAAGAGAGGCCAGGGACCTCTGCCCTGCTTTCTTTTCTAGTAAATCAGGTGACAGACACAAGCTGATATTCAGCATGAAGGGGTGGGGGCAGAAACAGAATGGAGGTATTGGCTCAGTCCTGGCCAGTTAAATACATCAGTTGGCTTTCTGACAGTATGAACTCAAGTGAGAGTCTTTTCAGTGCACAGAAAATATGGTGAGAGAAAATATGCTTGCACTAATGTTTCCTAACAATATACGTAGACGAGTGACACTGGGAGGGAAAGTCTTTAGATCTCTCTAACTTCTGTTTTGCAACCTCTCACAGAGCCACAAATCGTGGGATTGGAGAATGCATGGGGTCATTGAAGTTTTGCAAGGAACAGTAGAAAATGCAATGTCTGTGTTACATTGCCAGATTTGTCAATATTGCTGCAATCTTCTTTATTTTTAAAATATTTTTAAGATTTATTTACGTAACATAGAGAGCTAGGGAGATAGAGATGGTGCGGGGTGGCAGTGGGCATGGGGGGAAGGCATAGAGGGAGACATGGTTCTGAGGCAGACTCTGAGCTCATCCTGGAGCCAACAAGGGGCTGATCTCACCATGCTGAGGTTATGACTTGAGCCCACACTACTAGTCAGTTGCTTAACCAACTGCACCAGACAGACACCATTAGATCTTTAAATTCTTAACTCCTTATCAGCATATTTTATAAATGAGCTATGACCAAAATATTAACAAATTTCCTTATCTAGGAATAACATATTTTTGTTTAAATTTATTTTGTATTTAATTGCTTAAAATATAATTTCAATGCTCTAGAAATATAAATGCATGTCAATATGTACTTTAAACAACAAAAGGGTATATAATAAGAATTTTCCTGACATTTGGATAAACAGTGTAGACCAGGTGTGCCTGGCTGGACCAATCAGTAGAACTGAAACTCTTGATTTCCAGGTTGTAAGTTCCAGCCCCATGGTGTGTTACGAGATTCCTTAGAGTCTTTTAAATAAAATCACAGTAGATAATTGCTTATCTATTGACTTGTCTAAAACTCTATTGAAAAGATAGTAAAGGGCACCTTGGTGGCTCAGTGGGTTAAAGCCTCTGACTTCAGCTCAGGTCATGATCTCAGGGTCCTGGGATCAAGTCCCGCATCAGGCTCTCTGCTCAGTGGGGAGCCTGCTTCCTCCTCTCTCTCTGCCTGCCTCTCTGCTTTTTGTGATTTCTCTCTCTCTCTCTATCAAATAAATAAATAAAGTCTTAAAAAAAAAAGATAGTAAAGACATTCCAAAAGGCAGGAAGCCACAAACACAACGTGAAATAAGGAAAGAAGCTACTAGCAGACAGTGATGTCAACCAATTTTAGAAAATGTGTTGTATAAGGAGAAATGAAAATTTGTGTGAATCACTAGCTGAAGAAGAAAACCAGGCCTAGTGTGAGAAGCTAAGTGTGTGCTGTGCCCTCTGGAAAGAGTCAAGGAAAAGAAGCAGGACATAAGTTTGGATTATTGAGGAAGATGATGTTGCCAGCGTTGGTGCTTGTGTGTGTGTGTGTGCACACACACACATGTGTGCATGTATGTGTGTGTGTTGAGGGTAGTGGGGTGAAGAAAGTAAAATAAGTGGACTGAGTGAGAAAATTTATAAGTCACAGAACAGCCATGCATCCACAGCACTTTTAAAAGAACCAGTGATCACTTTCTCAACCCAGCAAGAATTTGGACATTGCTCTTTGAGGAATGGAGAGGAGCACGTATCATTTCCCTCAAATCTGTGTATTTGTGTAGCTTTTTAATTTTTTGCTGTACATTTTTTACTTTTATTTTTTCCATAACCCAGTCACCCTATCCCTCCCTCCAAACCCCAGCAATCTTCAGTTTTTTTTTCCTGAGATTAAGAGTCCCTTATGGTTTCTCTCCCTCCCTGATCCCATCTTGTTTCATTTTTTCCTCTCCCTGCCCCCCACGATATCCCGCCCAGCCTCTCAAATTCCTCATATCAGAGAGATCATATGATAATTGTGTTTCTCAGATTGACTTATTGTACTCAGCATAATACCCTCCTGTTCTACCCACATCGTTGCAAATGTCTGGATTTCATTCTTTTTGACAGCTACATGGTATTCCATTGTATATATACGACATCTTCTTTATCTGTTCATTTGTTGATGGACATCTAAGTTCTTTCCATGGTTGGCTATTGTGGACATTGCTGCTATAAACATTCAGGTGAATGTGCCCCATCGGATCACTACATTTATGTCTTTAGGGTAAAATACTTGATAGTATGATTGCTGGGTCATAAGGTAGCTCTATTATCAACGTTTTGAAGAATCTCCATACTGTTTTCCAGAGTGGTTACATCAACTTGCATTCCTACCAGAAGTGTAGGAGGGTTCCCCTTTCCCCACATCCTCACCAACATCTGTCTTTTCCTGACTTGTTAAATTTAGCCATTCTGACTGGTGTGAGGTGGTATCTCCCTGTGGCTTTGATTTGTATTTCCCTGATGCTGAGGGATATTGGACACTTTTTCATGTGTCTGCTAGCCATTTGAATGTCTTTGGAGAAATGTCTCTTGATGTTTTCTGCTCATTTCTTGATTGGATTGTTTTTCTTTGGGTGTTGAGTTTGATAAGTTCTTTATAGAGTTTGGATACTAGACTTTTATCTCATATGTCATTTCCAAGTATGTTCTCCCATTCTGTCTGTTGTCTTTTGGTTTTGTTGACTGTCTCTTTTGCTGTGCAAAAGCTCTTGATCTTGATGAAGTCTCAATAGTTCACTTTTTCCCTTGCTTCCCTTGCCATTGGCAATGTTTTTAGGAAGATGTTGCTGTGGCTGAGGTTGAAGAATTGCTGTCTGAGTTCTCCTCAAGAATTTTGATAGATTCCTGTCTCACAGTGTGGTGTTTCATCCATTTTGAGTCTATTTTTGTGTGTGGTGTAAGGAAATGGTCCAGTTTCATTCTTCTGTCCAATTTTCCTGCCACTGGTTGAAAATACTGTCCTTTTTCCACTGGACATTCTTTCCTACTTTGTCGAAGATGAGTTGACCATAGAGTTGAGCGTCCATTTCTGGACTCTGTATTCTGTTCCATGGATGTATCTGTGTGTTTGTTTTTGTGCCAGAACCATACTGTCTTGATGATTACAGGTTTGGAATAGAGCTTGAAGTCTAGAAATTTGATGCTACCACCTTTGGCTAACTTTTTCAGCATTCCTCTGGCTTTTTGTGGTCTTTTCTTGTTCCCTATAAATTTTAGGATAATTTGTTCCATTTTTTGAAGAAAGTTGATGGTATTTTGATAGGGATTGCATTAAATGTTAGATTGCTCTAGGTAAAGTAGATATTTTCACAATATTTTTCTTCCAATCCATGAACATGGAATGTTTTTCCATTTCTTTGTGTCTTCCTCTATTTCTCTCATGAGGACTTTATAGTTTTCTGAGTACAGATTCTTTGCCTCTTTGGTTAGGTTTATTCCTGGGTGTCTTATGGTTTTCAGTGCAGTCATAAACAGGATCGACTCCTTAATTTCTCTTTTCTGTCTTGCTGCTGATGTATAGAAATGCAACTGATTTCTGTGCATTGATTTTATATCTTGACACTTTACTGAATTCCTGTGTGAGTTCTAACAGTTTTGCAGTGCAGTCTTGTGGGTTTTCCACATAAAGTATCATATCATCTGCAAAGAGTGAGTGTTTCACTTCTTTGCCAATTTGGATGCCTTTTATTTCTGTTTGTTGTCTGATTGCTGAGGCTAGGACTTCTAGTACTCTGTTGAATATTAGTGGTGATAGTGGGCATCCCTGCCATGTTCCTGACCTTAGGGGAAAAGCGCTCAGGTTTTCCCCACTGAGAATGATATTTGCTATGGGTTTTTCATAGATGGCTTTGATTATATTGAGGTATGTACCCTCTATCCCTACACCGTGAAGAGTTTTGATCAAGAAAGGATGCTGTCCTTTGTCAAATCCTTTTTCAGCATCTATTGAGAGGATCATATGGTTCTTGTTCCTTCTTTTATTAATATACTGTATCACATTAATTGACCTGAAGATGTTGAACCAACCATGCAGCCCAGGAATAAATCCCACTTGGTCCGGTGAAAAATGCTTTTAATGTACTGTTGGATTCTTTTGGCAAGTAGTTTGATGAGAATTTTTGCCTCCATATTCACCAAATATTGGTCTGTAATCCTCCTTTTTGATGGGGTCTTTGTCTGTTTTTTTTTATTAAGGTAGTGGTGGCCTCATAAAATGAGTTTGGAAGTTTTCCTTCCATTTCTATTATTTGGAACCGTTTCAGGAGAATAAGTATTAATTCTTCCTTAAGTGTTTGGTAGAATTCCTTTGGGAAGTCATCTGGCCCTGGGATCTTGTTTTTTGGGTGATTTTTGATGACTACTTCAATCTTCTTAGTGGTTATGGGTCTGTTCAAGTTCTATATTTCTTCCTGGTTCAGTTTTGGTAGTTTATGTGTCTCTTGGAATGAATGCCTTTCTTCCAGGCTTTCTAATTTGCTAGAGTAGGTTGCTCATAATGTCTTCTTATAATCGTTTGTATTTCTTTGGTGTTTCTTGTGATCACTCCTCTCTCATTCATGATTTTATTAAATTGGGTCCTTTCTCTTTTCTTTTTGATAAGTCTGGCCAGGGGATTATCAATCTTGTTAATTCTTTCCAGGAATCTTTCCTAGTTTTGTTAATTCATTCTCCTGTTCTTTTGGTTTCTATTTCTTAACTTTTGCTCTTGTCCTTATTATTTGTCTTCTCCTGCTGCATTTTGGCCCTATTTGCTATTCTTTCTCCAACTCTTTTTGGTGTTCCGTTAGGTTGTGTACTTGAGATCTTTCTTATTTCTTGAAAAAGTCTTGCATTGCTATATACTTTCAGGACCGCCTGTAATGTTTCTCACAGATTTTGAACAGTTATATTTTCATTTTCATTTGTTTCCATGAATTTTTTAAAATTCCTCTTTAATTTCATGGTTGGCCCATTCATTCTTTAGTAGGATACTCTTTAGCTTCCACGTATTTGAGTTCTTTCCAACTTTCCTCTTGTGGTTAAGTTGTAGTTTCAAAACATTGTGGCCTGAATACATGCAAGGAATGATGGCAATCTTTTGAGACTAGATTTGTCATCCAGGATGCAATCTATTCTGAAGAATGTTCCATGCACACTAGAGAAGAATGTGTACCCTGTTGCTCTGGAACAGAATGTTCTGAACATAAGTGTGATGTCCATCTGGTCCAGTGTGTCATTTAAAGCCTTTATTTTCTTGTTGATCTTTTTTAGGTAATCTGTCCATTTCAGTCAGGGGAGTATTAAAGTCCCATATTATCATTGTATTATTGCCTATGTGTTTCTTTGATTTAAGTATTAATTGGTTTATATAATTGGCTGCTTCTATGTTAGGGCCATAGTTATTTATAATGGACATATCTTCCTGTTGGACAGATGCTTTAAGTATGATATATGTCCCTCCTCATGCTTATTATAGTTTTTGACATAAGATCTAATTTTCTTGATATAAGGATTTCCATCTCAGCTTTCTTTTGATGTCTAATAGCATGTTACATTTTTTTCACCCGGTCACTTTAAATATGGCATTGTCTTTGGGTCTAAAATGAGTTTCTTGAAGACAAGTATGGGTCTTGTTTTTTTTAATCTATTTGGATACCCTGTGTCCTTTCATTGGGGCATTTAATACATTTACATCTAGGCTTAACTATTGAAAGATAAGACTTTAGTGCCATTGTATTGCCTGTAAGGTGACTGTTACTGCATATTGTCTTTGTTATTTTCTGGTCTGTTACTTTCAGACACTCTCTCTGCTTATAGGACCCTTTTCAGTATTTCCTGTAGGGCTGGCTTGGTGTTTGCAAATTCTTTTACTTTTTATTTGTATTGGAAGATTTTTCTCTCTCTATTTTTGGTGACAGCCTAGGTGGATATCATTTTCTTGGCTGCATATTTTTCTCATTTAGTTCTCTGAATATATCATGCCAGTCCTTTCTGACCTGCCAGGTCTCTATGGTAAGATCTGCTACCAATCTAATATTTCTGCCATTGTGTGTTACAGACCTCTTCTCCTGAACTGCTTTCAGGATTTTCTCTTTGTCACTGAGACTTGTGAGTTTGTATTAGATGACGGGGTGTGGACCCAAATTTATTGACCTGTTTTCTGTGCCTCATGGATTGTGATGCTTGTTCACTTTGCCAAATTAGGGAAATTCTCTGCTATAATTTCCTCAATATACCTTGTGCCCCCCCCTTTCTTCTTCTTCTGGGATCCCAATTGTTCTAATATTGTTTCATCTTAAGGTACAACTTATCTCAAATTCTCCCCTTGTGGTCTGTTGTCTGTCTCTATTTTTCTCAGCTTCTTTATTTTCCATCATTTGGTCTTCTACATCACTAATTCTCTCTTCTGCCTCATTTAACCTAGTAACAGCCTCCATGATTGATTGCACCTCATTAATAGCTTTTTAAAAAATTTCACGTTGGTTAGATTTTAGTTCTTTCATTTCTCCAGAAAAGGATCTCTAGTGTCTTTCATGCTTTTTCAACCCCAACTAGCACCTTGATAATCATCATTCTGAACTATAGTTCTGACATATTACTAATGTCCCTATTGATTAGGTCCCTAGCCATTGGGACTGCCTCTTGTTCTTTTTTTTTTTTTTTGAAGTGAGTTTTTCTGCTTTGTTATTTTATTTAGATAAGAATAGATGAATGAGAGAACAAACTAATAAAAGGGTAGCTTTAAGGGTATACACGATGAAGGGATAGAATATGACTGTAAAAATGAAAATTAAAGAAGATTCTTAAAAAAAGGAGTTGATAATACAAGAATTTAGTTAAAAAAAGGAAAAAGAAAAAAGGAAAAAGAGGAAAAATATGATGAGGTTGGAGACCAGAACAAAGCCATGCCCTAGATTTAGGGTATATTTTTATCTATTAGAGGAAACTGTATCCCAAAGTTTTAAAGAAAGAGAAATCTATATGTATACAAAATTAAGCTTAAATACAATGAAGGGATAGAATTGGGCTAAAACAATGAACATTTTAAAAAAATTTTTAAAGAAAAGATATTGACAAGATGAAATAGTTTTAAAAAAACTTTAAAGTAGGAAAGACAAAAAAATTAAAAAATAGAATAAGAAAAAAAGAAAAGTAAAAAAATTTAATTTTGAAAGACTGAAGAATCTTGGAGGAAAAGCCATGAATTCTGCATGATGCATTGCCTTAGCTCTGAAGTTCTGCAGTTCTCATTGATCAGTGAACTTGGTATTGGCTGGATGTTCTCGCTGATCTGGGGGAGGGGCCTGTCGCAGTGATTCTCAGATGTCTTTGCTGGAGGCGGAAGTGCCCCGCCCTTGCGAGGGGCCAGGCTAAGCAAGGTGCTCAGGTTCGCTATCGGGGCTTTGTTCCCTGAACACTTTCTGTAAAGCTTTGGAGGCTGCAAATGAAGATGGTGGCCTCCCATTTTGGGCCCCAAAGGAGCCGAGAATTCGTGGCCCCACTCCTCAGTGCGCCACCATGAAAAGCCATCAATCACGCCTGTCTCCCTGTGCTCCGGCCGCACTCTGTGTCACCTGGCCTGTGACCGAGCGTTTCTATCTCTGGGTCTCCACCCCGCCCCGTTTGGAGTCTCCAAACCCAGCAGATTCCTGTAGCACACTCCCATGCCGCTCCTCCTGGTGGAGAAAGGAGGGGTCTCCCTGGATTTGCCACCTGTGGGGTCCCCGCTCGAAAAGCAGTGGCCTGACTGCGCCTCGGATCCCAGGTTAAGGTAAGCCTGAGCTGAGAGCCCCCTCCTTAGCTCTGTCTCTGTAGCCGGCTTCCCGCTCTGGTACCTGGGAGCTCTGACGCGCTCAGGCACCCCAGGTCCTTCTGTGACCCCATGGGTCCTGAGACCACACTGTCACTGCGAGGGTTCCACCCCCCGTTAGCCTCTGGGGTGACATCCCTCAGTGGAGCAGACTTCTAAATGTTCTGATTTTGTGCCCTGCTGCTCTACTGCTCCCACGTGCAGACCCCTCCCCTGTGGTCTGTCCTCCCAAATGTCGCCTCCGATTCACTTCTCTGCATGTCCTACCTTGGAGAAAGTGGTCACTTTTCTGTTCCTAGAATTTCCCTTCATCTTCTCTTCGATCTCCTGTTGAGTCTGTAGGTGTTCTGACTGGTTTGATAACCATCCACCTGAACTCCTGGGACCCGATGAGATCTAGGCCACCACTCCTCCTCCATCTTGCTCTAAGCTTTTTAATTTTTGATCAGCAGTCTTCCTTAAAGAAGTACTTCAGTTCATCCATCTAAGCCCTGGCAAACACGGATCTTCTTACTGTGTCCATTCTTTTGCCTTTTCAGAATGTCACATATTCGATATCAAGGAGTATGCAGCCTTTTCAGATTGGCTTCTTTCACTTAGCAATATGCATGTAAGTTTCCCCTATGTCTGTCCATTGCTTGATGGCTCATTCCTTTTTTAGCGCTGAATAAGATTTTCTTGTCGGATCTATAAAGAACGTTTCCTTTCTTTTCTTTTTTAAAAGAGTTTATTTATTTATTTGAGAAAGAGACAGAAAGAGCAGGAACACAAGCAGAGGGAGTGGGAGAGGGAAAGCAGGCTTCCCACCAAGCAGGGAGCCCTATTGGGGCTCAATCCCAGGACCCTGGGATCATGACCTGAGCCAAAGGCAGATGCTTAACCATCTGAGCCACCCAGGCACCCTTATAAAGAACTTGTCAATCTTAACTCCCAAAGAAATAAAAAAATCCAGTCAAGAAATAGGCAGAGGATGGGGCACCTAGGTGGCTCAGTTGGTTAAGCGACTGCCTTCGGCTCAGGTCATGATCCCGGAGACCCAGGATCAAATCCCACATCGGGCTCCCTACTCAGCGGGAAGCCTGCTTCTCCTTCTCTCACTCCCCCTGCTTGTGTTCCCTCTCTCGCTGTGTTTCTCTCTGTCAAATAAATAAATAAAATCTTAAAAAAAAAAGAAATAGGCAGAGGAATGAATAGACATTTCTCCAAAGAAGACATACAAGACATACAAATGACCAACAGACACATGAAAAAGTGCTCATCATCACTCAGCATCAGGGAATACAAATCAAAATCACAATGAGACACCCACTCACACCAGACAGAATGGCTAAAATTAACCAGTCAGGATAGTACAGATGTCGGTGAACGTGAAGAGAAAGGGATGTCCTCCTACACCATTGGTAGGAATGTAAGCTGGAAGAGCCACGGAAAACAGTATGGAGGTTCTTTAAAAAGTTAAAAATTGAGCTACCCTATGACCCAGCAATTATATTACTAGGTATTTATCCAAAAGATTCAAACACAGTGATTCATAGGGGCACCTGCACACCGCTGTTTGTAGTAGCAAGTCCATAATAAGGAAACTATGGTAGGAGCCGCAATGTCCATGGACAGGTGAATGGATAAGGAAGATGTAGTGTTTATGTGCACATAAATATACACACAAAGGAATATTGCTAAGCCATAAAAAAAAGAAATCTTGCTGATTTGCCCTGATGTGGATGGAACTAGAGGGTATTATTCTAAATGAAATAAGTCAGTCAGAGAAAGAGAAATACCGTATGATTTCACTCATATGTGGAATTTAAGAAATAAAACAGACGAATATAGTGAAAGGGAAGGAAAAATAAAATAAGAGGAAAATAGAGAGGGAGGCAAATTCTAGAGAGTTTTAGTCATAGGGAACACCTGAGGGTTGTGGGAGGGGAGGTGGTGGGTGGAGGCGGGTCTGGGTGATGGGCACTAAGGAAGGCAGGTGAACCAATGAGCACTGGGTGTTATATGGAGCTGATAAGTCACTGAGCTCTACCTCAGACTAATACTACAGTATATGTTAATTAAATTGAATTTAAACAAAAATTTAAAAAATACAATTTTGGAAAAAAAAAGAAAACTCCTTTATCTGGATATAGCACAGCTTATTTACCCTTTTTTCTCCTGAAGGACATCTTGGTTGCTTTCACGTTTTGGCATTTACTAATAAAACTGCTATAAATATTTGTGTGCATGTTTTTGTGTAGCAGATGTTTTCCAACCATTTTGGTAAACACCCAAGATTGTCATTGCTACATCATATGGTAAGAGTGTGTTTATTTGAGGAAGAAAGTGTGAGTCTTGTATTCCAGTGTGGTACCGTTGTGCTTTCCTGTCAGCCATTCATGAGGCTTCCTGTTGATGGAAATCCTTCCTGGGATAAAATAGAAAACCAAACAGATCAGCCTTGACAGTTCCCTGGGTAAAGATCACTTTCAATATCAAAGTTAATGCTTTACATAAAGCTTCATTTAATTTGTTTTGCAAGGCTAATTGACCTGCATCATTTTTTGCTGTGCCTTTGGAAATCATAAGTGAACTTGAACTGTTTCCCAAGTTTGATATTAGGTGTCCCCTGAGCAATTCCTGATAACATTGATAACAATTCTGATTTCATAACCAACACCGTCTGTGAAGAGTAGACATTCCCGGTCTCCTCACTATACAGACTGCTGTCTAGCGATATACCCCTGAGCCTCATTCCATGTTTAGGTTTGCATATTCCCACTTCATGAACTGTCTTTTCAGATGTGCACATGACACTTTACTAATTACTACTTTGGTGAAATTCACTGCATTGGTCTGGGTTATTTTTGAGTTTTTGACACCGGCATTTGGTGGTGTTAGTGTTTTGGATTTTGGCCATTCTAAAAGACTGTGCTGTCTTTTTTTTTTTTTTTTTCCTTTTTCTTTCTTTTTTTTTAATTTTTTTTACTTTAAATTTATTTTATTTTTTCAGTGTTCCAAGATTCATTGCCCATGTCCCACACCCAGTGCTCCATGCAATTCTTTTTTCTTTTTGTTTTTTAGTGTAATTTGTATTGTATGAAGAACACTTACTATGAGATAGAAATTCTTAAAATTTTAAGTGTCTGAGTGTTGGTATGGGTACAATGTGGTACAGCAAGTCTGTATTTTTTCTAATGCCGGATAGTAACTTGCCTCACCCCGTCTGCAGAGTGTATGGCAACCCCTTCTTTGATTCACTCCTGGATTCTATAAATTTTAGATACCACATTAAGAGTGGAATCATGTATTATTTGTCTTCCTGTGACTGGTTTGTTTCAGTTACCATAATAACCTCAATATTCATCCATGTGGTTGCATGCTACAGGATTTTCTTTATTCTTTTTTCAGCTGAATAATACTCCACTTACGTATAGAGCATGCTTTCTTTATCCATTCCTCTGTTGTTGGACATTCAGGCTGTTCCCCACCTTGGCTATTCTGTACCGTGCTGCAGTGAACATAGGAGTGCTTAATATCTCTTTGAGATGCTGGTTTCAATTTTTTTAAAGATTTTATTTATTTAATTAGTTAGTTAGTTAGTTAGTTAGTTACTATGTGTCAGAGAGAGAAGGAGAGAGTACACACAGTGGGAGGTTCAGGCAGAAGGCGAATCAGGCCGGGACTCTGGGATCATGACCTGGGTCAAAGACTGACTTCACCCACTGAGTCACCCAGTGGTCCCCTGATTTCAGTTCTTATTGTTATATACCCAGTGGGGTTCCTGGATCATATGGTAGATCTGTTTTAAACTCTTGACGGTTTTTTTTAAGATTTTATTTATTTTACAGAGAGACACACAGCAAGAGAGAGGACAGAAGCAGGGGGAGTGGGAGAGGCAGAAGTAGGCTTCCTGCTGAGCAGGGATCCTGATGATAGGCTCGATCCCAGGAACCTAGGACCATGACCTGAGCCGAAGGCAGATGCTTAATGACTGAGTCATGCAGGGGCCCCTGTTTTAAACTTTTGAAGCATCTGTATACTCTTTCCCATGGTTATAGTATTGTGCATTCCCACCAACGTGGTCAAGTGTTCCCATTTCTTTACAATCTCAATAACACCCGCATTTTCTATTTTTGATAATAGTCATCATTTTTTAATGTATAGCATATGAATGATACCAACGAATTTATTGTAAATGTAGTGGCAAATACATTAAAAGGAACTACAAAATTACACATGTTTAAAGTGCGTGCTTTTTTCTGCCACCTTTAGGTTGTGGCTAGAACCAACATTTTAAATACTGAGATATAAAATTGTATGGTCCATTGTCACATATTTGCATGACTGTGTGAGGTGATATTTCATTGGGACTTTGATTTGTATTGTCCTGATGATCAGTGGCATTGAGTATTTTCTCACCTACTTCTTTGCCATTTGAATAACTTCTTTGAAGAAATGTCTATTCTAGTCCTTGGTTAATTTTTAATTGACTTAGTAGTATTTCTTAAAGCTATTATTATAGGAGTTTCTTTTATAGTTTGGATATTAGCCCCTTATCATATATGTGGTTTGCAAATATTTTCTCCCACTGTGTACGATGACTTTTGATGCTGCTGATTGTTTCCTTTGTTGTACTGAGCTTTGATGTAGTGCCCCTTGTTAGTTTTGCTTCTATTCCCTGTGCTTTTGATGTCACATCATTGATTAGTGCCAAAACCAATATTGTGGTGCTTCTCTTCTATGTTTTCTTTTCAGAAAAATAACTTTTAGGGGTGCCTGGGTGGCTCAGTGGGTTAAGCGTCTGACTCTTGATCTGGGTTCTGGTCATGATCTCAAGACTTTGAGACTGAGCCTCGTGTCAGGCTCTGGATGTAGTGTAGACCCTGTTTAATGTTTCTCTCTTCCCCTTTCCCTCTACCAGCTTGCATGCACTCCCTCTTTTTAAAACAAACAAACAAAACACAACAAAAAACTCTTAGTTTGTGACTTTTTCTATTGTTTTCCTCTTTCTGCTGTAATCTTTGTTATTTCCTTCCTTCTGTAGACGTGGAACTTACTTTATTCCTTCCTAGTTCCTTGAGCTATAAGTTAGGTTATTTACTGGGGATCTTTTGTTAGGATATTAGACCTCCATACATAATTCCTTGGGGGAATATCTAAGACAAAGGAACACTTTAATATAAGAAATAATGCACTAAAGCATGCATTTAAAAGATAGACTGTTAAAATGTTTAAGATCTTTATATGTGTGGGTATGACTCCAAGATTGCTTTTTGTGATAGATTTCATTTAGTAGGACACTGAAATTGCTGCTCTAGTAAATAAGTGTGACCTTCATAAACAAGACAGTTGATGTCTCCCTTGATTCAATTTGTGCTTGATTTCTTATGCAAAGAATGATTATACACAATTTTGATAATGGTTTCTCAACTTCTCTTAATGTGTTTTTAGAGGAATTAGCAATGTGTGCTTTCAGTAGTTCTTAAAGCATCCCCAGTTGTGAAAGAATGGAGATCTGAGGGACCACTGATGAATGCGTAGAGGCTGTTGCTTACATTTGTTTTTATCCTGTGCTCTATCAAGGTGTAGGATTTGCTTAATTTTACTTTCATCCTTTTCTGTAAATCTCAATTTCCTCTTGGTATTTCATCTCTCCCAGTTCTCTTTTTTTGTTCTCTTTCCTATTTAACGTTAAATGCTTTAACCTCTGTCTTTTCTTTCTTAGATCTTCCCTCTGCAGGAGTTCCCTTGGTTTGCTAACTAGGTGTTCTCTCAGACAGCTTTGACTGATTCCATAAGACTGACCTTCCTTGGGCTCTCTTTGATGGGTAGAGTGGGTTTAGCAGGTGAGGAAGGGGCTTTAGTCTTTGCAGGCAAAGGCAGCAAGAACATTCCATCCTATCTGCTCAACACTCTTGGCTGTTTTCTTTCAACACTTGCAGGGATCACCTGGTGCTCATCAGGACAAGGGCATTCTTCATCTCTTCACCTATATAACCAATCCCAGCCCTCTCCCTTCTGGTCACCATCAGTGTGTTCTGTTTAATTAAGAGTTTGTTTCTTCCTTTATCTCAATCTCCCTTATTTTTTCCTTTTGCTTGTTTGGCTTGTTTCTTCAATTCCACAGGAGTGAAATCATATGGTAGTTGTCTTACCCTGATTGATTCATTTCCCTCTTCGTTATACTCTTTAGCTCTGAGAATGTTATTGCAAATGGCACGATTTCATTCTCCTCCATTGCTGAATAGTATTCCAGTCTCTTTATGTATTCTGTGAGCTAGTAAATTACCCCAGTGAAATCAAAACCTCAATGAATATTTTTGGATTTCTTTTGAACTGAGATAAAGAAATCAAATAAATAGCACAAGATGAGATTTACCAAACTATTTTCTAATATAATTTTCTTAGAAATTGCATTTTAAAAGTAGGATTACTTGTAATCCTCATTCAGTGTAAGCAATAATCTTCAATTCTGACCATCTGCATTTCCTTCATCAGGAAGATTGGAATGAATAGGGCTGGGGATCCCTGTCTGCTGAGTTGCTTGTCTGAAGGGGTCGGAGCTGAGCTCTTCAGTCCTCTAGGGGGCAGTGTAGGTTTACCAGAAACAAAGATTTCCCAGTGGTCCAAGGTTGAACAATTAAAGAGAGAACTGAAATCATGTGAGGCAGTCCAATTACTGATAGTAAAGATGCGGAAGACTGAGGACCAGGTTTGTGTAATGTTCATGTAAGGTTTCAATTCTGCCATTGCATAGCAACTTCAGACATCTGGAGGCCACGTCTCTAGAAGTCCACTCTGCAGATAATTCTTGGAGCACAGGTGACAAGATAGGGATATTTCTGGGCATTGTGACCAAGGAAATGCGACAGAAAACATCCCATTATCTAGTATCATTTGTTATTAATAAAAGCCCCCAATCCTACGGGTCTTGAAATTATTTCAGAACCCCAGATATCCTACTGTTTCATATATTTCTGCCGAGAATGAAGAGAACAAGAAGAAAAAAAAGATAAAACAATAAGGAACAAAAAGAGAAGGAAAGGGAGAAGACCATATTGACTGTGACCAGCAGCGTGTGGCCTGGTCAGACTCAGCTGAGTGGGTGAGTGGGGGGTCCATCGGTCACACAGGAGAGTTGGGGAGGAAATTAAATCAGAGGGGCCGTTATGCAGACATATATTTTTCACCAACTAAATTCTCATTCAGACATTTTTTATGCAGATGTTGACTCCCTGTCTTGGTTTCTAGAACTCTCCCGATTTCAAGAAATTATAGTTTCTTCTCTATACAGAGTGCATGCTACCAGGTAGTTGTCCTTTATAAGTATTTTTACATAACTGAATTCTCACATTGTCAAACTATGCAATTCAGGGAATGGACTGTCTCTTCCCTATGATTCTTCAAGGTTCTCTGTAGCCTCCTTTGAGACACCACCTCTTCTGGAAAGATCATTCAGCTTTCCTCAGATGTTAACCCACAAATTTTACATAAAGTGTTTTCAGAAAAATCCTTTTTATCTTCCTTTATTGGATAGATGGCACCTACCTCTCTGCCTTGTGCACAAGCACACTGTTGGAGAGATTCCTGTGCCCTGCTACCTGGTCCTGTGGGCGGAGTCTGGGGTTCGTGACTGACAGAGCTGAGCTGTGGTTGGTGCTCCTTGGTTCTGTGGGAAGGGGTTGGGGGAACAACACAGTTTCTCTGGACCCAGGACGCTGCACTCTGCAGGCTGGGGTGTTAGTAATTCAGCCACAAAAAAGGACCATGAAGACAGACTGGGGAGCTCTGCTGGTGTTCTTGTGGATCCATGTTTGCTGTGAGTGGGGGCGTTCTTCATGAGTTTCAGGGGAGTCCACAGCCCAGGGGTTGGGGCGAGGGGAGCTGACAGAGAACTCCTAGACGGGCCTACATCATCAGGATTGTTTCTTTGGATATTTTACGGGTTTGAAATGGCACTGATGACTCCCAGTGATATCATTTGTGTTTTTCCCTTTCCAAACAGGGGTGAGAGGGATGACCGTGGAGCAGAGCCCTTCAGCCCTGAGCCTCCAGGAGGGAGACAGCTCTACTCTGAAGTGCAATTTTTCTAGCGCATTGAACTATGTACAGTGGTTCCGACAGAATCCCGGGGGCGGTAGCCTCACCCGGCTGTTTTACATAGTTTCGGGGATGAAGCAGAGTGGAAGGTTAAACTGCACAGTGAATACTAGGGAACGATTCAGCACCCTTCACATCACGGCCTCCCGACTGGAAGACTCAGCCACCTACCTGTGTGCGGGGGAGGCACAGTGCTCCCTGGTGATCTGCAGCCTGTACCCAAACTGCAGCGGGGCCTGTAGCCCCACCTTCCCAGGGGCGGGGCGGGCATTCTCCTCCACTGCAGCCTTTGCTCATTTTCAGATTTAGGTTATAGCACATTTTCCTCCTAAATAGACCCATCAAGGTTGTCATTTCATTTGCTTTACTTGCCCCTTTTCTTCCAAAAAGCCCTTTCCAGGTAAAAAGTTCTCTCATGGAACCTTTGCAACAAGTGGTAGAGATGACCATATCCAATTCCCTGGGAAACAGATGTCCTGTCAGTTAGCGTATCAATTATTTGTAAATAATCAAATGGCAAAGCCTTGAAAAAATAGATGGTGATTCAACAAATAGATAGAGGTGATTAAAATTTTTAGTGACCTGTAGATGATTCTACTACCAAAGGATAGTAATGACAACATGTGTAGTATTTTCTCCAGTCTGTCGTCACGGTTTTCCTCTTGGAAGTACAAATATAATAAAAAAATTTTATTGAGGGTCAGGCATGCTACTTATCCAATTACATATATTTTTTTTTATTTTAGTAAGTTAATACCCTGTGAATAAGTACTTTTATTTTATGTAAAATAAATCAGGATATTAAAGCATAAGTGCTTTATTTGAGCTCATTATCATGCCAAAGTTAGTGAATCTGAGGTGACATAAGAGCTTATCCTCTGAGTACCTGATACTGAAGACACTTTAGAATCACAAAATCTTAATGATTTCTATTGTTCACTAGTACAAAATGTTCAAATATCACTAACAGAAGTATGCATTTAAGTCATTTCTAAATAGTACCTTGTGGAGAAGATCCCATGGAAATTTTCATTCTGTTCCATGAAAATCATTGCTGTTCCATGCGTTTTCAATGAATTTATGGCTCATAGTTTTTTTTTTTAATGGCTCAAAATTTTATAACATTATTCCAAATCTGGGAAAGGGAACAGAAATCCTCTAGGCCATCCTCTAAGACACACCTCTTCTCTCTTGTAGCCAGAGACAAAGACTGCTGACCCAAACCCAGGTTGAAACTTGCATGTGGAAAGATTGCAGCACACACTGAGCTCCAGCCTGCACTGGCTTTTATGTTGAGAAAAGGGCATTGATGGCAAGGACTGGGCCCCTGAAAATTCAGGTGGAAGTAAATGGGCAGACTCCCTGAAGCTGGGAGCAGAGCCAGCTTCCTGAGCATGGGCCCCATGCAGTTACCCAGCCCCCCGCTCTCCCAAGGAACCCTGCGCTTGGTTTAATGCTGTGCCCTCACGGTCTTGAAACTAAAACTGATTTTATCTTT
>PITA01012522.1:0-38018 GCA_004023965.1 Spilogale gracilis
GTTATTAACCATTCCGTCTTAAAAACTCTCCTCTGTTCGTCTGTGAGGTAGCACCCCATCGCTGCCTCCAAATACTAAGCAAACTCTGCACACATTCATAGCAGCCTTGGCGAGTAGGATTTTCAGGAGGCTGTGGAAAAAGGGCTTCATTTCATGTTTAGGTTGACTTGGGGTGGTGAGAAAACAAGGGGCGAAAAGTGGGTGTCAGCGAATTCTGAGCAAGCCGGAAATCAGAGCCGGAAGTCACTAGGTGAAACGAAGCCCCCTGCCCCACCCCCCGGTGATTCTCCGCAGATAGATACCGGGAGCCTGCACAGGGTTTCCCGCTGCCCTGGAATTTGACACCATTGTATTAGCATTTCACAGAGCTGCATTACTGTGGCGGGTGCCCGCATTAGCAACGCACTGGTCAGCTCTTTCGCAGACGGCTTGGCACCTACGGGCTGAAAAGTTGCCAGTCATTCCTTGCTAGGTGTCAGGAGACAGGAATCTTGTTGCTCCTCGCCTCCTGGTGAGGACTTAAAAGGCAAGTACAGGTTTCTGGGGGGGGGGGGCGGTCATTTTGGAAGCAGTCGAGTTGATTTTCCAAACCTGTCATCTCAGGGTTTTGTTTTCTTACTGCTGCCTGCTGGGTTTTTGGCAGGCTTACCCCAAAGATGGCTACTTTTACTGTTCATTCACCCTGTTTACAAAGCAAAAGGTTTTTCTCTCCAGCGTGCTTTCACTCAGAGAGAATCTGCACTTTGTTAATATGTTTTTAAAAGTCTAATGAGGACTTAGTAAGCATTTGGAAACTGCAGCTTTCAGGATGAAAGCACTGATCTGTGGTTATGACATCATCGCAGTTAATTACCCCTTTGCAGAAATCTGCCTGAATGGAGAAGGGGTGGGTGTATCTATGTGGGTATTTAAGGTGATGATTAAAATATATTAATGATAGTTTTCACTTCCCTGGCATGGTACATCTTAGGATCTTCTTTGAAAGTGCTTCCACAAGCTTAAATTAGCCCTTATAACTCTACCAGGAAGGATTAAAACAGCCTCATTTTACAAATGAGGAAAGTGAAATATAAGGAGAAGGGTCCTGTGTGGGGAAGGATTTTGGTAGAATGAAGCGACCTCCCCACTGCTAAACAATGAGCTCAGCCTTCTTCCTTTGTTTCCACCAAGAATTGACATTGACAGGCTTTAAAGGAGAAGCACAAATTTGATCATACCTTATAGCACGATCACATGCTAGACACCTGAGCCAAAACAGCACACTTTGGGGTCCATAAGAAATTATTGCTTGTTATAAGCCATTTCACAAACAAACAACAAAGAAAACCCGAACAGTAAATGGAATGGGTCATCAAATTCAGAGGTTCTGATTCTCTTTCCTCCTTCACCATTTTGAGTTCTGGGTTATATATGGAACTCTTCTAGATCAAAAAAGGAAGGGATGATTGCTAATTATTCTGCTTTTTACAGGTTATTTTCGTTTTACTTTTAAAGATTTTATTTGAGATAGAGAGTGAGAATGAGAGAGAGTGCACACACAGAAGCAGGGGGAGGGGGAGGGGCAGAGGGAGAGGGAGAAACAGGGTCTCCATTGAGCAGGGAAGGATGCTTAACCGACTAAGCCACCCAGGCACCCCATTTTCAAATCAAATGAAGGAAATGTATGAAACTTGACAGGAATGCATGGAAGGAAGTACAGAGACAAATAGAAAATTTTCTTCCCAGCACATATAGTTAGCCATATATCTGAAAGAGGTCAAATGAGGAGCATTAAAAAAGCATACTTTTTTAAAAGCTATTATAAACAATTTTCAAACACACACCAACGTAGAGAAACTTCATATATTCATGACCAGTTTCTACAGTTATCAACTCTCTGCTATTTTTTTTTAAAGTAGACTCCCCATGTGGAGCCCAACATGCAGCCCAAACTCAGGGCCCTGAGATTACGACCGGAGCTGAGATCAAGAGTCGGACACCCAACTGACTGAGCCACCCAAGCACCCCAACTTTCGGCTATTTCTTTCTTTCTTTTTTTTTTTTTAAGATTTTATTTATTTGAAAGAGAGAGAGAGAGACCATGAGGGGGGGGGAGCAGAGGGAAACAGAGGAAGAAGCAGGTTTCCTAGTAAGTGCAAAGCCCCACATGGGACTCGATCCCGGGACCCTGGTACCATGACCTGAGCCGAAGGCAAATGTTTAACCAACTGAGCCACCTAGGTGCCTCTACTTTTTTTTTTTAAGATTAATTTATTTGAGAGAGTGAGAGAGAGAGCACTTGCAGGGTAGAGGGGTAGGGATAGAGAGAGAAGCAGACTCCCCATTGAGCAGGGAGCCCAATGTGGGGCTCCATCCCAGAATCCCGGCACCATGCATGACCTGAGCTGAAGGCAGATGCTTAGCCAACTGAGCCACTCAGACACCACTATTTCTGTTTCAATTCTTCCCTGCCATTTGTTTTGTGGGAATATTTTAAAGCAAATCCCAGACATATAATTTCACCATAAATACTTCTATATTTTTTCCTAATGCATAAGAACTTTAAAAATAGGACATAATACCACTGTCGCACCCAACAGAAAACTAATTCTGTATATTACCTAGTAATCAGTCTGTATTTTGTTTCTACTGATTGTTTCAAAATTATCCAAAGATTGCCTTGTTTGATGTCTTGTAAGTTTCTTTCCCCTCCTCCCCTATTTCATTAATTTGTTGGAAAAATTGGATCATTTGCCCTGTAGAACTTTCCACAGTCTATATTTAGCTGATTGCATCTTTGGTGTGTTTTAACATATTTCTCCATCCTTCGTATTTCTTTAAATAGTTGCTAGATCTGGAGGTTTTATTAGCTTCAGGTTCTTTCTTTTTTGGCCGCAACTACCTCAGTGATAGGGCTGTGTACTTTCTGTTAGGTCACATCAGGAGGTACCGGCTGTGCCATTTTGGAGCCATATTAGGGGTGATCAGTAGGAGTTATGATTTCAGTGCAACATAGTCATTTCCTCATTCTATCACTTCTGGATTTATTAGCTGTGATTTTTTTTTCAAGATTTTATTTATTTATTTGACAGAGAGGCACCAAGAGAGGGAATATAAGCAGGGGGAGTGGGAGAGAGAAGCAGGCTTCCCACAGAGCAGGGAGCCCAATGTGGGAGCACTATCCACCAGGACCTGAGCGGAAGGCTGACACTTAAGGACTGAGCCACCTAGGTGCCCCTAACTGTGATTCTTCTACAAAAAAAAGCTTTCCGTCATCAACTAATGCATTTGGTTAACTTGTAGTCCATAAATATGGAAAGGCAACATAAACGCTTGATTCTTTTCCCTTAGTTACCACCTTTCAAAATAATGCTTTAGTAATCTCCAAAGTCTACTGATTAAAGTTTGTAAGTGTCATTATAAACTCATGGATCTAACGAACATTTAGTTTATCTGATGCATTTCAGTTATTTCAGTCAGTATTCTTATTGATGCTTGTCCCATCTTTGGCTAGTGGAACCGCTTGACTTTCCTTCCACCCACCCAAGTATCTTGGGTGGCTTGTCTTCTGAAATAATAAGACGTTCCAGAATCGCGTTTTACTTTGCCCGCCCCTGGCCATGGAAGTAAGCTTTTCTTTGAGGGGCTCTGGTTTCTTTGAAGAGAGACCTACTATTGATGCAGTGTAAAGAGCGATGATTTCAAAAGAGGCCTCACGGAGGTGTATCTTTGGGCAGCTTTTGTGGAATGAAATGGCAGGAAGGGTCCCCGGGCCAGCTCTTCACGCACAGATGAGCTAACAGGGTATCAGCCACCATCAGAGCTACGTGGCCGAGTCACGAGGGCATGGCACTGGGAGACCATCCCCAGGGTGTGACCTTTGGTAAGTCAGGCCCTCCCCCTGGCACCCTTTCCGCGGGGACACTCTGCGGCTCCAGGTGCGTGACTGACGTTTCCGGCAGTGACGCGCCCTGGGACTTTCCCCGGCCCCAGCCTCTTTGGCCTTGCTGCTGAGAGTGGCGTGGCGGGGGCGGGGAGCAGGTGGGGGCTGGGGCTGGGAGCCGCCCTCAGGGGCCCCGGAGCCAAGGCTCCCTCTGGCGGCCACATGGGGAGGGGCGGGACTCGGCGGGAGCGGGGCTCCGTGCTGGGCTGCCCCGCCTCTTCGCCCCCCCCGGGGTTGGGCTGGGCGGGTGGACGCAGGCAGAAGCTGCGGAGGTTTCGCAAGGACGTGACCTTAAGGGGTAAAAACCGCCGTGTGAGGTGTGGTTGCCAGCCGGGGCTAGCAAGCTGAACTAGTTCTCCGACGACGCCCGGGGGGGGGGGGGGAAGGGAGCGCCTCAGCGGAGAGGTCCAGACGCGTGACTCGCTGCCTGCAGCCCCCTCCATTGCTGCGGTGGTGCGCCCTGCGGCCCAGGGGACGGAAGGGGGCGCAAGTCTGCACCGGGACTGCAGTTGGGGCGACGTCACTCCACCCGCGCTCAGCGGAATGAGGGCACGGTTTTCTCTCCCTCTCTCCTCCTCCCAATGAAGCTGCGAGGCCCAAGATTGGAAGGCAGGAAGTGAAAGGACAGGGGAATTTGCTAATAGAGAACAAAGGAGTTAGGTATTTTAGCCACGAAATAGATTCAACAAGGTAGTTTAGGGGTGCCTGCCAAGAAGTGGAGTGGTATCTCCCGCTCCTCACGCACGCAGCGTGAGTGGCCGTGGGGATAGGGAACTTTTGTTCCCCCGTCTTCCTAGGATCCCAGAAAAGCCCAGGGACCGGGAGGCAAGGGGACTGGGTCCTCGCTTCACCTTTACCTGTCCCCCTGGGTAGCAGGTCACTGGAAGTAGCATTTGAGCTAAGCCTGCCAGGAAGGTTGGAATTTCAGCATGTGAAGAAGTAAGGAAAGAAAGGAGCAAAGGCTGGGGGACAGGCCATCCAGGGTCAGAGTGTTTGTGTATTGCGACCACGCAGAAAGGCTGAAGGTGAAGTCTGTGTCCTCCGAATAATATGCAAAGCCTTCCGCATCACTGTACCATGTAGCGTGGGGCCCCCCCGCTGTGAAGCCCCTGAGCGGCAATCTCACCCATCAGAACTGGAGGAGACCCTGTAGCCGCCAGGGCAGCTCGGCATTAAGCAAATATCCCGACGCTCCTCCCCGCACCAGCCCACCTTGGTGATCGGCATTTCTTTACCAATTCCAAATTGGGGAAGCTTAGCTGCTCCCACCTTCTATAAGGAATTCTGCCCCTAGATTTGCTGTAAGCGATGACCCTGGAAAGAAGTTGGCTTTTTGTTTTTTGTGTTTTAGGTTTTCTTTATTTGAGAGAGCTGAGAGCACGAGTGAGGGGAGGGGCAGAGGGAGAAGGAGAAGCAGACTCCCTGCTGAGTGGGAAGCCCCATGGGGAGCTCCATTCCAGGACCGCCCCCCCCCCATCATGACTTGAATCGAAGGCAGGCACTTAACTGACTGAGCCACCTTGGCTCAGAAGTTTATTTAGGAATTAGTACATCTCTATCATTTTGGTTGGTAGCCAGAGACTGTGGGAGAATATGAAGCGTCCCATCTGCTCGGTGAGCAGCCCTCTGCAGAGGGTGGCTGTTGGTGGATAGATGCACCAGCTCCCTGTCCTGCAGTTGGGATAATTCTGAGATACATGCTCTATATTGTCTGAGTAGATAGGCTCTGCTTGCCCTCAATGCCGACTTGCCTGTGAACACCATTGATTTCCACCTTCTCCACTCTTCTGCTGGTGCTTCCAGGAATCAATCACCTCCGGAATCAAGCATGGTTGACCCCTGATCAACATGGGGGGATTAGGGGCAGTTGGAAAATCCATGTATAACTTTTGACTCCCTCAGAACTTAACTACCAATAGCCTACTGTTGACCAGAAGCCTTCCCGAGAACATAGTCAACCAACACCTATTTTGTACGCATTCTGTACTGTATTTTTGCCACATAAGCTAGAGAGAAGAAAATGTAATTAAGAAAATCATAAGGAGGGGGGCCTGGGTGGCTCAGTCGTTAGGCGTCTGCCTTCGGCTCAGGTCATGATCCCAGGGTCCTGGGATCGAGTCCTGCATCGGGTTCCCTGCTCAGCGGGAAGCCTGCTTCTCCCTCTCCCACTCCCCCTGCTTGTGTTCCCTCTCTAGCTGTGTTTCTCTCTGTCAAATAAGTAAATAAAAATCTTAAAAAAAATCATAAGGAAAATACATTTCCCATACTGTAGTGTATTTGTTGGAAATCCTCACATAAGTGGACCTGTGCGTTTCCAGCCCATGTTGTTTGAGAGTTGATTGTACTTGTATTTATATATCTTTGTCTCAGGATCTGTTTCGGGGGAACCGAGCCAAATGTGAGTGCAAGGACCTATTTAGAAGTCCAAGCTGCCATCTTGTTTACTCAGAAAAACAGCTCCAGGTGTTATGGGCAAATGGCCCCTGGAAAACAAAGGCAAGCCAGGTTGGGGGAGACGCCCAATCAGCTAACCCCCTTAACCTGCCCAGAGCATCAGGGCAGGAGATGGCAAACTAAGAATGGGTGGCCCAGTACTTGGGGTCGGATGGGAACACCAAATGCCCTCAACTTCCCAGTTCCTGGAGTAATACAAATGCAAATTAACCCTGGTTAGCTTGTGATTTGGGGGGGGTCACCCTATAAAAGCTAGCCTGAGAAATTAGGTGGCCTCGATTTCTCTCTTGAGAAGCGACCCTGGCCTTGGGGCCAGTACAATTCTTGATGCTTGGCTCGAAATAAAGCTTTGCTTAACTTTCGCTTTTGTATCAGCCTCGTTCCTTTAAACACGGACCCTATTAGTGAGGACAGGTCAAGTTGCATGAATGAAGCGATTGCCAGTTCCTTCCAGGGCTCTACTGGGCGTGTGTCTGATTTGCCTCATATGACATGAAACAGGGCACCTTGGGGTACTTGGCTGGCTCAGCCAGAAGAGCATGTGACTCTTGATCCTGGAGTCGTGAGTTCGAGCCCCATGTTGGGTTGTGGAGATTACATAAATTAAAAGAAAGGGGGAGGTGGGAACAGTGCATCTTTGCTTTGTTTCACTTGGAGTCAAGCTTCAAATGCCTATGCCCTCCATCCCCGTGGAATGGTCTTATCTCCATGTGGTGTGTGTGTCTGTGTGTGCAAACAGGTGGGGTCAGAGGCAGAGAAATAGAATTGATTTACTATCCAAGTCCCCTCAGAGAGTGCGCACAGTAGGCGGCTGAACCCCCGAACCCATGAATCCATAGGAAGTATTTTGACTTTTCCCTTCACTAGTGGCCCCTAGCTGTGCCCCTGTGGGCTGCCCCCCAACCCATGCAGCAGGAATTACAAAGAAACACCAGGGCTTCCCACCCCTCCTCTGCTGAAGGAAGCTTTTCCAGAAGGCCACCTGCAAAGGCAGAGTGTTGCTTCCTGGGCTGCTTCTGTCTCACATACTTCTGTCTTCCACACTCCTCCTCCCTTTTCCTGCCCCCTTCTTATCAGCTACCACCTGCATTGCAACATTGTCAGCAATGGAGTGGCTGGGGCCCCGGCTCTCTGGATCTTTGAAGTTTCTCCTTGAGGAGGTGCCAGTTGGTCTTCATCCTTGGTGGCACTTCCTGTGACCACCCCCCGCCTTGCTTTTAACCCCTTGGGACCCTTGGGAACAAAGGTTTTTTTTTTTAAGATTTTATTTATTTGACAGAAAGACAGCGAGAGAGGGAACACAAGCAGGGGGAGTGAGAGAGAGAGAAGCAGGCTTCCTATAGAGCAGGGAGCCTGATGTGGGGCTTGATCCTGGGACTCCTGGATCATGACCTAGGCCAAAGGCAGACGCTTAAAGACTGAGCCACCCAGGCACCTGGGAGCAAAGTTTTTGATCATAAGGCAGCTTGTTCTCCAGCTGGAGTTCGTGGTGTTAGCTGGCCTGGTGGTTGTGTCCCTTCCTTTCCCCGCTGAGGGTCTCTGACCGATCCTGACTTTCCATCCAGAAGAAATGTCTAATTTCCTAGGTAGAGAAGGTCTTCCTCAGGGAGGTCTTTGGCCCAGGGCGACAGACCCAGTAGCCTGGAGAAGACTGAAGGTGAGGTGGGTCCAGTAAGTCATGGGCAAGGACTGTAGGTGAACACAGGCTGTTCCAGCTGCGTTCCAGCCTTGGCAGTGGCTTCGTCTGCAAGGCTTCATCCGCTCACATTTCTACCCCATCTCCAGTATGCTTTCCTTCCCAGCAGAGGTTAATGGCGGGTGTAGCCATATATTGGCTTACATGGCCCAAGTGCAAGAAAACCAAAATTCTCCAGGCATGGCAGAGGCAGGTGCCTAGATTCACACCCTGAGCCCCAGTTGTGGGAAGGGAACTCCAGGCTTCGGTCCATCAGCGCTGGCACACCAAGGCCAGGGCCCCAGGATGTGGCTCTCTCCCCTCAGATGCTTCTAAGCCCTGGGTACCTGGTAGGTCAGTGTCAGCAGAACAGAGGGCCAGACCCTACAACCAATCCTGCTGGGGCCAGAAGAATATGGGGGGCACTGAACTGCTACCTCTGCTCCCTTAAACCAGGCTCTCTCCCACCCCCGCAGCATAGGAATCCGAGCCTGGGGTGGGGGTGGGAGTGCTGAGATTCCGCATTCCTAACCATTGCACGCTGCAGCCCTTGGGAGGCCCATTCGGGCCCTGATAGGTTGGAGAAACCTCAGCCAGCTTCTGGAAACAGCCTCTGGACCTTGCCTCTTCAGCCGGTGACTAGCACAGCCTGAACCCCAAAGGCAGGAATCTGGCCTCACTGTAGTGAAGCACTGTCTCCACAGTCCGGTTTTCCGATCATCTGCCATCAGCCACGCCAAAGAAAGGCAGGGAGCAGCCAGCATTTTGGGAAAACATCATTATTTCAGGCTGCCTGTCCCTTCCCCACCTCTCCAGGTTATGTAACAGCGTCCTTGTTGAAAATGCTGAGAATGCAATTTGGGCGGCAGGCAGGCAGGCAGGCAGGCAGGCAGGCAGCCAGTTTCTGGCTGCATATTGCTTGGGGGCTGGGGCTGGGGTCAGGGCAGGAGGTGGGGTCTGCGGGGGCTGGTTTAAGGGGAGAAAGGGGCCTGGCAGATGGAGAGGCCAAGGCCTGGAGATAAAGCTGATTGGTGTGTCAGCAAAATCTGTCCTGGGCTTTGGTGATTCGAAAGGCAGACACATTCTTTCATCTCTGTTAATCCTCATGTGATACAGGATTTTCCTGTCATTAAATCTGGAGAAATAAAAATAAGCACCAGAACCTGCACAAGCAAGTATTTCTCCTTGGCTCCGGTTCACCATCTCCCCCTCCCCCACTCCTCTTTACTTCTCTGCTGGACCATTTTTTAGCGCATGTGCTGCCAGACTTGGGAGATGGATGGGCTTGGGGAGACGAAGGGTGCCTCAGAGGAGCAGCAGGACCAGGCAGACCCAGGACAGTAAGCGACATTTGGGGACTGACTATTCATGAATGCTTCTCAGCAGAGGTCTCTTCTCTGTCCTTTGCTTGCTGGGTTGTCAGTGAGTTCATCTGTGTTGCTGATGGTTTCCAAACAGAGCCAAGCATCAGTTTGGGAGGGGGGTTTCTGATGGGCTGTTGTTACTGGTTTCTCTTAAGATCAAGTTCGATGGGGAGAAGTGAGTGTGAAGAAGAGGGCAAAGGCAGGGCATTCAGGAGGTGTGGGGCGGGGCCTGTGTGTCCTGGTTCTCTAGGGACCCCTCCTGGGCACTCAGTGATCTCTGCTGTCTCCCTTCAGGTAGGGAATCTGCAGCTGGGTGGTTCTAAGCCACTGGGTGCGTGAAAGGCCACGGGATGCTGGTCCTGCTGCTGCATGGTGAGTTCCAAGGCCCATTCCTTTTGAGCCCCCAGCAGACAGCTGCCAGTGGGGGCAGGGGTTGGGGAGCCCATAGAAGATTCTAGAAGATGCATGGAAACCGCAGGGCTTTTACCCAAGGAGCTTGGTCTTCAAGTGGCTTCCATGAAAGTCGTACATGGATACCAGTTCTTTTTTTTTTTTTTTATGGATACCAGTTCTGATTAGGTTTCACAGAACTATGATCATGGCGGTGCGGGAAATGGAGAATGAGATAAAACAGTACAGGTTGGGGGTTTGGTTTGTTTGTTGAAAAACAGAATTCCTGAGCCAAATATATGAAATAATCTTTTGGCGATTTTCTTATTCTAATTTCAGATACGAATTCTTTTTATTTTTTTAATTTTTAAAAAGGATTTTATTTGAGTGAGAGAGACAGCAAGAGAGGGAACACAAGCAGGGAGAGTGGAGGAGGGAGAAGCAGGTTTCCCACCGAGCAGGGAGTCCAACACAGGGCTCCATCCCAGAACCCTGGGACCATGACCTAAGCCCAAGGCAGATTCCTAACAACTGAGCCACCCAGGTTCCCTGCCATTTTCTTATTCTAATTTCAGATATGAGTTCATTGGTGTAATGACCAAAAACTACAGTGGTCATATTACTTTAAGTTCATTTAGTTAAAAAAGAATCCCTTAAACCATCTTTCTGAAGGAAGAAGAAAAAAAAAGAAAATATCACATTGGAATTGTGTGATTATGGATGTTGAAACGTTCTTCCCCAAGGTTTCTGGTCCTATTGTTATGTGGGTTTTTAATATAATAAGAAGATGCCTTGCAGAATTTTTTTCCCATACCTCTGCACACTCACCTGCTCAAATCCGAGATCGCCCAAGAGAAAAACACCCCTTGGTAAATTCTGCAGTAAAGGATTCTACACGAAGAATCCGTTTTTCTGACCGTCGAGTGAATGTAATTATTTGAGGTGATAACTATCTGTGAGAAAATTTTACCAGATAATTCCAAAATGGTAGTATTAGAATCTTCTTACCCCTTTTTCCACTTTTTCCAAAAGTAGATGTTGGTCTTTTCAATGAATCAACAGGTATACACCATACCTTTAGTACGCTCCAGGGATATTATCAGGGATATAACTAACAAATGAGAAAACAAATTGGAACAAAGTGCAGGGAACACTATGATAAATAGGACATGACTTTTTACCCCGAGGAGACTCTAAAGGACAAGGGTTCACATATAATCGTGAACAACCAGCTCCTTGCCATTTCTTCTACCTAGAAAGGACATGAAGTTTGATTGACTCATTGGGACAGAATGTTTGCTTCTCTGAGCCAGTGTGATTTTAAATGTGTGCCCAAAGCGCTCCTATTCCTGACATAATGCAGACAGTATTCATAGCCTGCGCATGGCAAAACGGGAACTCTTCTTGCCGCTGCAGAAACCCGAAATACATCCAGACTTCTTGTGACAAGTTGGAGAGCTTCGTGGTGACATCATTTACTAACAATAGATGCACTTAAAATTAATGACCGTCTCCACATCCCCTGGCGCTTTAATTTAAAACACACTCAGCAGCACAGACAAGTCACAGGATTATGAACGACATGTTCCCGAGAAGCAGGGAGGGATAGGACTCTACCTTCTTAGCTAGAGAAAAAAATGATTGAGTGAGCCTGACAAAACAAGGTCATGGGGGAATCAGAAGTGGCTCACGGCAGGGCAAATCTGGGACAAAACCGGAACAGAAATTCTCTGGACAGGAGGATTCACCAGAAGTGCCTCCTCTCCTTTCCGCTACAGCAGCCCCTTTGGGGTCTTCCTGCTGTCCACAGCTAATATCCTAATTCCTTGCACTACGGGATTCTTCACCCAGGGCTTGCTCTAAACCACAAATCTCTAACGAGGGCTCAGGTTTCTGTTTTATTCACCTTGCTGTCTCTCTAGAATCTAAGACTTTGTAGGTGCTTATAAGGATTTGTTGAATGGGTACAGCCACCCAGATTAGAACCATTACAGTATCTGGTAGAGGTCTTGCATCTTAAAAATTTATATCTAGTTCAGATACTCTTCAAACTAAATAATAAGACAACCCATTACATTCTTTTAATTGAGTAACCTCTATGTCCAATGTGGGGCTTGAACTCTCGACCCCAAGATCAAGAGTTACATGCTGTATCAACTGAGCCAGCTAGGCGCCCCCTAAGACAACCTATCTCTAAAATATGGGCAACAACGTTTTGAATAGCTCTTTCATCAAAGAAGATACATAAATGACTAACAAGTGCATGAAAAGATGCTCAACCTCATTAGTCATCAGGGAGATGCAAATGAAACCCGCAAGGAGATACCACTTCACACCCACTAGGATGATGAGAGCAATAGCAAGTGTTGGTATTGATATGAAGCAACTGAGATAGATACTTACCATCTGACCCAGCAATTCCTCTCCTAGGTAAACGCGACTGAAAACACATGTCTGCTACAAGACTTGCCCACACATCCTTCCATTAGCTTTAGTCAAAATAGATGAAAACTGGAAATAAACCAAATGCCCATCCGCAGGTGACTGAACACACAAATTGAGGTACTTCTGTACAGTGGAATACTGCTCTGCAAGAAAAATGAACAATTGAGGCCCCTGAGTGGCTCAGTTGGTTGAGTATTGACTCTTGGTTTAGGCTCAGGTCATGATCTCAGGGTCGTGAGATCGAGCCCCGTGGCTAGCTCTGGATTCAGCGAGGAGTCTGCGAAGGTTTCTCTCTCCCTCTTCCTCTGCCCCTCCCTGCAATCTTTCTCTCTCTCACAAATAAATAAATAAATCTTAAAAAAATGAACTGACATTCAGACAACATAGATGCATCTTACAAACATGATGTTGACTGAAAGAACCGTTTGATTTTGTTTATATGAAGTTCTAGAATAGGCAAAATGAATCTACAGTTCAGAAAACATATGAGTGGTTGTCTGGAGCTGCAGATGGGGAGAGGACTGCTGTCAAAGGGACCCGAGGAACCTTTCTGAGTGGTAGGAATGTTGTATATCATTTTTAGAGTGGTGCTTACATGGGTGTGTTGCATTATACACTTAAAATGGGTACATTTTATTTTAGGTAAATTATACCTCAATCAACCTGACTTAAAAGGGAAAAGGAATTCTGTAGGGAGAGAGCACCAGTTTCAGGGGGCAATTATCAATATTTAGGCCCGGGTGCCTTCCTGGGGCTTTGTGTTCTACTCGTCATATGGGGGACAGCTCTCCACCCTAAGATCCACAGGGCCTGTGAGGCGGTCAGCAGAACACCCTTCTTGAGACACACCAGTTTCTCCCTCCCCAGTGACTCGCATTAGTCAGCAAAGCTGAGGGGTGACTCCACGATCCTCTCTTTCTTTACTGTCACAAAAGGTATCTTTGTGGGGCACCTGGGTGGCTGAGTGGGTTAAAGCCTCTGCCTTCGGCTCAGGTCATGATCTCAGGGTCCTGGAATCGAGCCCCACATCCGGCTCTCTGCTCAGCGGGGAGCCTGCTTCCTCCCGTCTCTCTGCCTGCCTCTCTGCCTGCTTGTGATCTCTCTCTCTCTCTGTCAAATCTTAAAAAATGTACCTTTGTGGTATGAAAGTAAGTTCTGGGATCCCTCACTGCCTCTCCTTCCCCCCATCTATTTTGTTTTGAAAATCCAGCACTGGGTCTTGGCCTGACATGGCCAGGATAGCATTTGCCAGGAGTGGGAGGAGAATGACTTCCAGAGCCAAAGTGGCTGAATAGATTTTGCTGAAAGTAGAAAGTTGACCATATTTTCCCTTGCTATTTTGGTTTCGTGAGGCACAAGTTCTTTGAAAACAATGAGGATGAAGAAACACTTCAAAACTCAGTCTGTGGTTGGAAACTCCACGAGTGACTGTTCTCCTTAGCAGACCTTAAGGGGAAAAAGCACTGAAAAGCAGAGGACCTGTGAAGGAGAAATTCCTTGGCTGGACTGTATTAAGACATCATTCTGTGGGGCATCTGAGCCCAGCCTTCCCTGCCTTCCAGCAGTATGGGGGCTGGTCAGCACCTCAGACCAGAACACAAAAGCAGGGACCCATTTCTGTTATTTACCCAGATTCAGGACACCTTTTAACGTTCACTATTACTATTATTTTTTTTAAAGATTTTATTTATTTGACAGAGAGAAACACAGCCAGAGAGGGAACACAAGCAGGGGGAGTGAGAGAGGGAGAAGCAGGCTTCCCGACAAGCAGGAAGCCCGATGTGGGACTCGATCCCGGGTCTCCGGGATCATGACCTGAGCCAAAGGCAGTCGCCCAACCAACTGAGCCACCCAGGCGCCCCACTATTATTTTTTTTTTATTGAAGTAGAAATCACACAATGCAAAATTAACCGTGAACCATTTTCTTTCTTCTTTTTCTTTTTTTAAAAAAATATTTTATTTCTTTATTTGACACAGAGAGAGATCACAAGTAGGCAGAGAGGCAGGCAGAGAGAGAGGAGGAAGCAGGCTCCCTGCCGAGCAGAGAGCCCAACACGGGCCTCGATCCCAGGACCCTGAGATCATGACCTGAGCCGAAGGCAGAGCCACTCACTGAGCCACCCAGGCACCCCCATTTTCTTTCTAAGATCGAGGAAGTGCGCCTGCATGCATGGTGAGGGGAGAGGAGAGGCAGAGAGAGAGAGAGGGAGAGAGAGAATCTTAAGCAGACTCCATGCCCAGCGTGGAGCCCGACGTGAGGGCTTGATGTCAGAACTCTGAGATCATGACCTGAACTGAAATCAAGAAATCAAGAGTTGGATGCTTAACTGACTGAGCCATCCAGGTGCCCCAATCATGAACCATTTTAAAATGGACAGTTTGGCAGCAATGAGCACATTCACAATGCTGTGCAACCATCACCTCTATTTCCAAGACATTTTCATCACCCTGAAAGGACTTACCTATTAGGCAGTGACTCCCCATTCTTACTACCCCCAGCCTCTGGAAACCACTAAGCTACTCTCTGTCTCTATGGATTTGCCTCTTCTGGGCATTTTATGTAAATGGAATTGTACAGCATGTGGCCTGTGTGTCTGGCTGCTTTCACCTAGCATAATGTGTATATGTTTGTTTTTAAGATTTATTTACTGATCTGAGAGAGAAAGCACAGGAGGAAGTGGCTCGATCTCATGACCCTGAGACCTCGAGCTGAGCCGAGTTGGACACTTAACTGACTGTGCACCAGGCGCCCCTGGCGTAATGTTTCTGAGGTTCATCCACAGTGCAGTGTGTATCACTACTTCATTCCTCTTTATGACAGCATAATATTTCACGATGTGGATAGACCACATCTTGCGTACCCATTCATATGTTGGTGGACATTTGTTTCCCTCTGGGCTATTGCGAATAATGCTGCTATGAACTCTTATGCCCAAGTATTTATTAGAATACCTGCTTTCAATTCCTTTGGGTGTATACCTAGGAGTGGAATTGCTGGGGCATATGGTAATTCTCGGTTACACCTTCTAACATTTTATACCACGTGGATAACTAAATCCCATTTTTATAACGTTGGTCCACCTAAACCCTTGGGTTTTAACTTGGGCTGTATTGGGATCATCTGTGGAGCACAGTGCTTGGTATGGTGACCCGCATGAGCATTGTGAGTGGCTGGAAATCTTCCCAGGTGATTCTAATGTGCAGCCCAGGTAGAGAACCATTCTAGACTCTTTCTTGCAGTCTACTTGTAATAACTTCAGTATTCTCATACTTGGTTCCACTTGGGGGCAGATCTGCACATGGTCCTCGAAGTACTATTCTCTTGGTGAGATTTAATCCTGTGGCAACAGTGCCTCATGGAGCCTGCTATTAGCTTTATCCCATGCTTTCCCAGTTGTTTTGAGCTTTACAACTCATCTGTTCCTCATAATGGTCTGCCTGTTACAGATGAGGAAACGGAGATTCCGAAAGCTTGGTGGAGATTAAAGCAAAGCAAAACGCCCAAGAAAGCAGTATGAGAAGGCAGGGATGAAAGGCAGTATCATGAGAGTTTATGAGAGAACTAGAGAGGCCGTGCCCTCAGGATGAGTGTTTCCAGACTGAATGCTCTGGAAAGCCCACATGTGTGTCCCTGAGCGTGACAGAGGCTGGCTGAGCAGAGGCCAGTCCTGAGCCCAGGCCAGTTTGGCTGAATTTCCCATCTTCCTCTCCCAGCGTCAGACTGGGAATAAAAACACTGAAACCTTTTCAGATTTCCACACGGATCCTTCTCAAAAATACTGGTGTGTGAGCAGAAATTGCTTAGCAACTGTTGGGGAATTTAACCTTCACTTCTGACAAACTGTGATCTTTATTTTCATTTGGTAAATGTTTTTCTGGCCAAGGTATCCCAGTGGAACTCGGCCCTGGACAGCCGAGGAGATTTGTTTTTGGAATAATCACTGCTGATGACAGGAAAGGCCCCTTTTCATTTGCATTTGGAAAAAGCAGGGATGGCCTCAACAAATTTTGATTCCATGTTCCTTATATTGTGGCAATGAATAGCAAGGAGTTTCCTTTTGGTTGAGGGTCACTGCCTGGTCCTGAATTTGAGTAGCTTTCTCTTTTAGGTGGAGAGTTCATGAGGTTCTTTGGGGGAAAGGGGAAGGGGCCAGAAGGAGGAGCGATTAAGGGGACCTGTTTTACCTCTGGTGGTGTTTTGGATTCTTGTTGTAAACCACAGTATCTATTGTACTTAAGGTACCATTGAAGCCAAGAAAGGGTTGATTCAGGAATGTGAGGTGTTCCCAGTCTTCCTGGTTGGAGGCCCACTGCCCAGAGCAATGCCTAAGCCAGGGAACTGGGCAGCTCCAGGCCCACCTGGCAGCTCATGGGTGCCATGCTGGGTGCTGGGTGCCAGAAATAATACCCCGGAAGCCTGAAATCCAGGTGCCTCTGCCACCATCCTGGTCAGAAAATGGTTTCTGCCTGGCATTTACTTCTGAATCTAAGTGTCCCTTTGTTTGATCGACAAAGCTAGGTCACATGCCTGGGCCCGAACTAAGGGACGCTGGGAAAGAGAATTTTTGGATTATATCTTGAAGAGGCAGGACTTAGAATTTAGAAAATTCCCCAAATGTGGAAAGAGTACTTAAAAGGTGCTAGGTAGCCAGAAAACACATCAGAAGTCTACTACTATCAGAGATGGTTTGGTTGCAAGGAACAGAAATCCACTTATCTGCACAGATGGTTTGAGGGGGTTTATAAAATGGAAACGAGGAAAGCTCATAGAGACAGCTATAGCCGGGCCTTCTGTGAACTAGAGAGCTGGCTAGCAACTTCCCACGCTTCCTGATTTCCATCTCTGTGATTCTTGCGTTGGGTTTTGTCCTCTGTCCGCACACCAGCTTCCTCACCTTGCCTTTAACTCCTGCTCCCTTAACTCTGACCGTCAGGTGGCTCTGGTAACAAACCTAGCCCCAGTGCTGTACTGGCTGATGTTCACACCATCTCACTGCCCATCCCATGCTCATGGCCAGTTGTGGGGGAGGGGGCGAGGGCTGTTGAATGAATCTGATTGGCTCTGCTTCAGTCAGATGTTTACCCACAGTCCAAACAGCTGTGTCTGGGAGGAGGCGGCAGAGACACATGGGGTCTGGTATTTTTTCTTACAGGTGGTGGTTGCAACAGCTGGGGCCCATCCAGGAAAATGAGAGCCAGAAGGGCCTCCAGGGGCAGGAAGTGCGGGCCCTTCGGTTTATAGTTAAAGAGAGGGAAGCTCAGAGAGGCTAGGTGTGTCGGGTCGGGGAGAGTACAGCATAATGGAAAGACAGAAACCAAAGGCTGATGTCATTTAACCACCTTGAATCTCAATTACCTCCTTCATGAGAAGAGAATAATATTCACCTTGCAGATCATTGTATGAAATGAAAAAGTAGTAAGCTTAGCTTCGAGCAAACACTAATTAAAAAGAAACCCACAAAATTTGATTAATTTGAACTGCATGGTACATGCTCCTATGACTCAGATAACATTTCTAAACTATGTCTTATAGATATTTGCTGTCTTTTGGGGTAGAGTCAATCTGCAGCCCTTACTTTGTTGAGTTCCCAGAGCCCCCACCAACAGTTCTGTTCTGAGACTGCATAGATGTATAATCCTATAGTATGTACTCTTTTGTGTCAAGTTTCTTTGGCTCAACATAATGTTTTTGTTGCTTGTATCGATAGTTTGTTCCTTTTTATTTCTCTAGTGTTGGGTAATTTCCAATTTTTATCTGTTCTGAATAGGCCACTATGAGCATTCTTGCACAGTCTTTATGTGGACCTAGCTTTATTTCTCTTGGGTAAATACTTAGGAGTGGAATAGCTGAGTCATAGGGTAGGCATATGTTTAGCTTTAATAGACACTGCCAAAGCTTTGCAAAGTTACTGAACAGTTTTCCACTCCCACTGACCGTGTAAGAGAATCCAGTTGGTCTACATCTTCGCCAGCATTTGGGGTTGTCAGTCTTTTGAATGGTTGCCATTCTAATGGGTGTATAAGGAAATCTCATTGTCGTTTTAATTGGCACTTCCCTAAGGCTGATGATGTTGAACACATTTTCATGTGCTTAATGGCTACTTAGTATATTCTTTTGTGAAGTGTTCCAAGTCTTTTACTCATTTTTATTTAGTTGTCTTTTCATTATTTGTTTGTAGTTGTTTTTGTGTTCTGTATATAAGTCATATTCATATATGATGTATAAATGTATATATATATATATACACACTGTGTATTACTTTTCTTAATACATTTTTTGAAAAAAACAGCTTTATTGGGGCACATGGGTGGCACAGTTAGTTAAGTGTCCAACTCCTAGTTTCAGCCCAGGTCATGATCTCAGAGTCATGAGATCAAGCACCCCTGTTGGGCTCCATGTGGGACTCCACGTGGGACTCTGTGACGGACTCAGCACTCAGCATGGAGTCTGCTTGAATTTCTCTCTCCCTCTGCCCTTCCCCATGGGCTCGCTCATGCTCTTTTGTGCTCTCTCTCAAACAATCTTAAAATAAAAATAACTTTATTGAAATATAATTGACATTTAACTGAATTAACTGAACATGTTTGAGGTATACCCTTCTGAAACCATCAGCACGATCAAGATAAATAACACATCCATTACCTCCAAGATTCATGCCCCTGTATAATTCCTCCTTCCTGTCCCTCCCTGCCTCCCCACCCATCTCGGGGCAACCACTGATCTTTCTGTTACTAGAGAATAGTATTTATGTAGGTGGAATCAGATACTATGTACCTTTTTTTGTTTGACTTATTTCACTCAGCAGGATTATATTGAGATTTGTCCATTTCTTTTTATCACCCAGTAGTATTCCACTGTGTGGATACATGATAATTTGTTTACCTCTTCAGAGTTGGTGGGTGTTAATGTTGTTTCCAGTTCTAGGTTATTATGAATAAAGTTACTGTGAACAGTCATCCCCAAGTCTTTTGTATGGACATATGCTTTTATTTCCCTAGGAATAGAATGGATGAATCATAAAGTAGGTGTATGTTTAACTTTTAAAGGAACTGCCACATTGTTGCCTGTGGTTGTACCATTTTACACTCCCGCTAACCCTGTAAGAGGGTCCTAGTTATTGCATATGTTCTCCAACACTTTGTATGTCAGTCTTTATAATTTTAGTCACTCCAATAGGATGCAATTCTAATTGGCATTTCTCTAACAACTAATGATGTCGACCATATTTTCATGTTTGCCTTCTTTTAAGTCTTTTTTAAAATTTATTTGACACACAGAGAGATCACAAGTAGGCAGAGAGGCAGGCAGAGAGAGAGGAGGAAGCAGGCTCCCTACTGAGCAGACAGCCCGACGCAGGCCTCAATCCCAGGACCCTGAGATCATGACCTCAGCTGAAGGCAGAGGCTTTAACCCACTGAGCCACTGAGGCACCCTCATGTTTGCCTTCTGTATATCTTTTTTTGATCAAGTGTTTCTTCACATATTTTGCCCATTTATTAATTGGGTTGTCTGTTTTCTTATCACTGAGTTTTGAGCGTTCTTTGTATATTTTGGATACAAGACTTTTATGAGATATATACAGAGAAAATATACAGCTATTTTCTCCCTGTCTGTGGCCTATCTTTTCATTTTTTAAAAAGATTTATTTACTTATTTTAGAGAGAGAGCATGTGCAAGCTCGAGCTAGTGGGGTGGGAAGGGAGAATAGTGAAGCGGGATTCTCTGAGTGTGGAGCCCAATGAGGGGCTCAATGCAGGGCCCTATGGAGGGCTTGGTCCCAGGACCCTGAGATCCTGACCTGAGCCCAAATCAAGAGCTGGATGTTTAACTGACTGAGCCACCCAGGCACTGGTCTTTTCATTCTCTTAACAGTGTTTTTCAAAGAGCAGATTTTAATTTTGATAAAGTCCAAGTTATTATTTTCTTCTTTTATGTTTCTTTTCCCTGTTTGGTTCTAAGAAGACCTAGCTTACCACTAGGTAACAAAAGATATTCTTTTTTTTTTTTTAAGATTTTATTTATTTATTTGACAGAGAGAAACACAGCTAGAGAGGGAACACAAGCAGGGGGAGTGAGAGAGGGAGAAGCAGGCCTCCCGCCGAGCAGGGAGCCCGGCGTGGGGCTTGATCCCGGGTCTCTGGGATCATGACCTCAGCCGAAGGCAGTTGCCCAACCAACTGAGCCACCCAGGCGCCCCAAGATATTCTTTATATTGTTTTCTGAAAGGGCGGAATAAGACTGACTCCATCTTGTGTGCTGTGCCCTCCATCTTGTGTAAACCCCCAGCTTGACCCCTCCCCAGAGAAACCGCGCGCGAATATTGCCCAACCCTGGCCTAGCCGGTCTTACGCAACTGATGCTTAGCCAATCAATATAAGCCACTGACATCACCCCGCCTCTTGCCACCTGCCTGCTATAAAACTATTGTGTTTCTGAAAATTACGCGTTTTCTCTGCATCTCGCCGCAGTGTTGGTGGGTGTGGGAGACTGGGCCCGAGCTAGCTCGAATAAAGGCTGTTTGCTTTTGCATTGGACTTGGTGACTCCTTGGTGGTCTTTGGGGATCTCGTAATCTGGGCATAACATTTGGGGGCTCGTCCGGGATCCTCAAGGCCCCAAGGGACCCTGACCCAAAGAGCCTGACTGGCCACGGTAGGTGTCTGTTCTTCGTCTCTCTTGCATGAGCTCATTAGTGATACTGTGCAGTGACGGTCGCGGTCTAGGTGGATGCACTAGTGGACCAAGGGCCGGAAGATTCGGAAAACTTCCGATCCTCTCTGGAGGGACCTGGAATCCCCTGGGTCTGAAACGAGGGACGTGGAATCCCCTTGGTCCGAGACGAGGGGAGCTAGGCGGTCGCCAGGGGTTTGAGTCCCCTCACCTAGGCAGTCATGTTTGAAGACCCGTCTTATATGACGGAAGGGGAGTCTGATCACCTGCCATTAGTCAGGGGCACCCGGGGGAGGGGTTGTCTAACCTGTTTGAATGTGATGAGTGCCTGAGTGTGTGAGTGTGTGTGTACCGCTCCACTGCTTTGGCTATGGCCAGAGAGGCAGCAGCACTCTGAGCTGTCAGGTGGCCCGCCGACCAGTGCGCAGCTGTGTCCGGTTGGCTGGCAGGAGCAAAATGGCCGTGGCTGAGGCGAGGTGGGCTGGGCGCAGGTGTCAGAGCCCGCAGCAGAGGCTGCTGGGGCGCCTGGGCCCACGATGCCGAAAGCACCGCTGTGGCGGTAGCTGAGGAGGCTCCCGGGGCCCCGGTGGCTTGGCCGGGCATGAGCAGGAGGCTCGGGTGGGTGGCCAGACACAGAAAACTGAATTCTGGTGTAACAGTTTACAATAGGTTACTCCTTAGTCTTCACTGGAGATTAAGGTTTCTAAAGAGTGCAAAATTCTGCTGACTGTAATAAGACTGATGGAAATAAGGGAAGCAACTCTGTATATGAAAAAGGAGGAGATATGTAAAAAAGATAAAGAATGGGAATGCATTTTTGTTGAAGGTGAAAGAAGATAATTTTGTCCTAACTGAGATGGTTGTTTGAAAAAAAATGCTGTGGGACAAAATCCGAATGCAAAGAAAAGTTGTAAAAGGTTTGTGGAGGGAAACTTTGGAACGGAATTTTAAATGTGGTTGGTGTGGACCAAGATTAAAATGAATGGGTTTTAAAGTATAAGATTGAAAATCTGCTTTCCTTTGTTCAAAAGGCAAGGTTTTCTATTGTTGGTCTGCTCTTGAGAAGAAAATGTAAATAGTTGCTCTCTTTGCCTGCCAGGAGAAACCAGTTTCTGTGATTTGCATTTATCACCTCTTTGAAATCCCTAATCTTATTTAGGCTTATGCTTTAAAACTCTAAGGTTTTACCATACCTCCCGAGATTTAAATCATAAATGAAGTGTTCTTAATTTATTAGGCCTTTTATTTAGTTTGCTAAGTCACTTGGGAAGTACTGTTAAACAAATGAGAAGCCTTGGGTTACATTTGGATGGGTGCTAAAACTATTCTGGAGGTAATGTGTCCTACCTAAAGTTTTAATGTCCCAGTACAAGATCATTAAGTGTCCTGACTATTGAAATGTTGTGTGTCAGAATAACTAAGCTTCCTTTTCAATCTTGTTGTGGTAACTCTCAAATTGGATCATTGGCAATGTCTGTTTCTGAGTTTTTACAATTGTGATTATCTTGCAAAATGAGTTTCATCTGCAAGGAGATCATGTAAAGGTAGGGAGAGTCTCCATTTTTACTGCCAGGCTCTGATGGGGGGCTCCTGGCGGCTCCAAGGAGGCCCATAAATTTATCCAACATTAGTGTGGTGACTCAAAATAAGGATGAGTCCCCAGCAGCTTTTATGGAAAGGCTTATTGAAGCCTATAAAATGTACAGCCCAATCGACCCTGAGGCATTTGAAAACCAGAGAGCAATTAACCTGGCCTTTACTAGCCAGTCAGCCTCAGACAGAAGGAAAACTTGGCTGAATTAGTGAGCATAGCAGAAGAGGTGTTCAACAACAGGGGGATGAAAGGCAGACTAGGAAAATAGTTAAGGTTTTGGCATTACATGAAGTGGGAAGAGGCCAGCAGAAGGGGAAGAGGCAGATAGGAGATGGTCAATGGAAGGAAAAGCTTAAATGTGGAGAAAGCAAAAGCTAAGACTTAGATTCAGATCAGTGTGCTTACTTCAAGGAGAAAGGACACTGGGTCAGGGAATGCCCTAAGAAGAAAACGGCAATGCTGGCCACCAAAGACTGAAGGGGCCGTGGTTTGGAACCCCTCTCCGAACCTTGGGTTAGAGTTAAGGTAGAGGGGAAATCAGTTGACTTTTTGATGGACATGGGAGCCCAATTTTCATTGTTGCTAAGGCCTATGGGGAAACTATCTGGAGGGGAAACCTGGGTACAAGGGGCAAATGGCACAGAAAGACTTTGGGGCAACCCACTGTGCAGATGCTTGTGGCAGCAGTGGATGAACACTTCCTTTATAAGCCAGTCTCAAAACTGGAAGAGACAGAAGAGGGAGGCCTTCTCCAAACCCTGCAGGTCGAGTTTCCCAAAATCTGGGCAGAGGGAAAGCCTTCTGGCCTGGCCAAGGGATGGCCTCCAGTACTGGTACAGTAAAAAATGACCACTACGGCTGTTTGTGTCCAGCAGTACCCCCTCCCCTGGGGAGCAAAGGAAGGGCTCAGAAGATAGCCATCCGACTGTGCCTAACCCCATACCCTACTCTCCCTCCTGGGCCCCAAGAGAACTGTGTCTACCATCCTAGATCTCAAGGATGCATTTTTCTGCATACCTCTGGCAAGGGAGTCTCAGCCTCTCTTTGCTTTTGAGTGGTCTGACCCACAGGAGGGATTCCAGGGCCAGCTCACCTGGACAATTGCTGCTATGGCCCTCCTGGTCAAGGACAAATGCCCGAGTAACAGGGTATCAGGCAGGCCCTCCTCCTCAACAAACCGAAAGTGACTTTCCAGCACCTGGTGGTGCTACAGACAGGAGCAGCTACATAGCCAATGGGAAAAGGTATGCAGGGGCTGCGATGGTCTCTCCCGAGCAGGAGCTGTGGAAGGCAGCCCTACCCCCCACCCTGAACCTTGGCGCAAAATGTGGAGTTGATTGCGCTCACCAGGGCACTGCAGATAGCTGAGGGTAAGGCTACCAACATCTACTCAGACAGCAGGTATTCCTTTGCTACTCTCCATGCACATGGGGCTATTTATAAAGAAGGGGCTTATTAAATGCAGGAGGAACCAAGATGGGGAGAGGGAAGAGAGAGAGGGGTAGGGAACCTGGAGTTTATTGGGAAGTGGATTTTACAGAAATGAAGCAGGGAAAACATGGACACGTGTACATGTTAGTTTTTGTGGATACTTTTTCAGGCTGGGTAGAGGCTTTCTCCACCAAACATGAGATGGCAGGGGTGGTCACCAAAAGCTACTGAAGGAAATAATTCCTAGGTTTGGGTTGCCTCTTGTGATCGGGTCAGATAACAGCCCCGCATTCATGAGTTCAGTCTCACAGGCGTTCGGCCAAGGCTGTGGGCACAAATTGGAAACTACACTGTGCCTACCGGCCCCAGAGTTCCGGACAAGTAGAGAGAATGAACCACACTCTTAAAGTGACCTTGACAAAGTTAATTCTAGAGACTGGTGGTGGATGGATGGATCTCCTTCCCTTCGCCCTCCTTAGGGCACGGGGAACACCCTATATAAACAAGGTTACCCCGTTTGAAATAATGTTTGGGAGATCCCCCTCCCATCTGCCCACGGCTAGAAGAGATCGCCTTGGCGGGAAGGGCTGACCAGTCTGTGCTCCAGTCACTTCAGGAGCTGCAGTCTATCTTAGAGAGAGCTCCCGCGGGAGTCCGAGCTGCCCACCCAGGAGGGAGGTTGAGCCACACCCTCATCAACCTGGAGATTTAGTCTGGGTGCGCGCCACCAGCTGGGAAACCTGGAACCTCACCGGAAGGGACCATTTACTGTCATCCTGACCACCCCCACGGCAGTAAAAGTCGAAGGCATCAGGACCTGGATTCACACACGCCACGTCAAAGGAGCTGAGGACGAGGACGCCCCCGAGAGATGGACGCCGCTGCTGATGGGACCCCGCCGACCATGGACTGAAGCTAAGACTCAAAAGACAATAACTTTGTTGTTACTTTTATTGTTGCCTAATAGTATGGGAGCTTCTGAGTCACCTTATATACTTGAGAGTGACTGTGTACGTTTTTCCATCTGTGTGCACCTGGCTCTGATTATTAACCCTCTCTCCTACCCTTCCCTGGGTAACTGAAATTGGTTATTTGAACGGTCTTTTGGCTGTTCCTAAGTTTGGAATATAGATCTGGGAAAGAGGTTTTATTTAGCAAAGAGTCAAAGATTTGACCTATTCCCAAATAAAAGGGGGGAATGAAAGGGCAGAATAAGACTGACTCCATCTTGTGAGCTGCACCCTCCATCTTGTGTAAACTCCCAGCTTGACCCCTCCCCAGAGAAACCGCAACTGAATATTGCCCAACCCTGGCCTTGCCCGCCTTACGCAACTGATGCTTAGCCAATCAACATAGCCACCAACATCACCCCGCCTCTTGCTACCCACCTGCTATAAAACTATTGTGCTTCTGAAAACCACCCTTTTTCTCTGCATCTTTCTGCTGTGTTGGTGGGTGTGGGAGACTGAGCCCAAGCTAGCTGGAATAAAGGTTTTTTTGCTTTTGCATCAGACTTGGTGACTCCCTGGTGGTCTTTGGTGATGTCATAATCTGGGCATAACACTTCAAGAAGCTTTATAGTCTTAGCTTTTACATTTATATCTGTGGTGGTCCACCTAAAATGAGGTTTTAATTTTTTTTATTTTTTATTATTTTTTTTAAAAGATTTTATTTATTTATTTGACAGAGAGAAACACAGCCAGAGAGGGAACACAAGCAGGGGGAGTGAGAGAGGGAGAAGCAGGCTTCCTGACGAGCAGGGAGCCCGATGTGGGGCTCGATCCCGGGTCTCCGGGATCATGACCTGAGCCAAAGGCAGTCGCCCAACCAACTGAGCCACCCGGGTGCCACCTAAAATGAGGTTTTTTTTTTATTTTATATATTTTTTATTTTTTTTAAAGATTTTATTTATTTGACAGAGAGAAACACAGCCAGAGCGGGAACACAAGCAGGGAGAGTGAGAGAGGGAGAAGCAGGCTTCCTGCCGAGCAGGGAGCCTGATGTGGGACTTGATCCCGGGTCTCCGGGATCATGACCCGAGCCGAAGGCAGCCGCCCAACCAACTGAGCCACCCAGGCGCCCCTAAAATGAGGTTTTTAAAAAAATATTTTATGTATTTGAGAGTGAGTGAGTGAGTGAAGGCATGAGAGGGGAGAAAGTCAGAGGGAGAAGCAGACTCTCCGCAGAGCTGGGAGCCCAATGCGGGACTCGATCCCAGGACTCCAGGATCATGACCTGAGCTGAAGGCAGTGGCTTAACCAACTGAGCCACCCAGGTGCCCTGTAATTTGAGTTTTTGTGTGTAGTGTGAGATGGGGGCCAAGATTCTTTTTTTATTTTCTAGGGATCGCAATATGCATCTTTAATTTATCACGGTCTGCTTTGAATTAATCTTATACTGCTTCATCTATAATGTAAGATCCTTATAACAGTACAATTCAGTTTTACTTCCCTTATTATCCTTTGTGCTCCTGTTGTCATATTTGTCACTTACATATGTTATAAACTCCACAATGCATTGCTATTTTGGCTTTAAACAGTCACTTACCTGTTAAACAGTTAAGGTGAGAAAAAAGTAGCTTTTTTTTTGTGACATGGTTGGCCATTTCCATTGTACTTCATTCCTTTCCATAGACCTTATTTTCTTTTTTCTTTTCTTTTTTTTTTTTTAAAGATTTTATTTATTTATTTGACAGAGAGAAACCCAGCTAGAGAAGGAGCACAAGCAGGGGGAGTGAGAGAGGGAGAAGCAGGCTTCCTGCCAAGTAGGCAGCCCAATGTGGGGCCTTGATCCCTGGACTCTGGGATCATGACCTGAGCTGAAGGCAGTCGCTTAACCAATTGAGTCGCTTAACCAATTGAGCCACCCAGGTGCCCCATATAGACCTGATTTTCATCTAGTTATCATTTTCCTTCAGGCTAAAGAATGCCTTTGTTTCTTGTTGTGTGGAAGGTCTGTTAGGGATGAATTTTCACAGATTTTATTACCCTGAAAGTATCTCTATTTTACTTTATTTCTGAAGATATTTTTATTGGATATAGAATTCTAGGTTGCCAGATTTGCTTTTTCCCCAACACCTTATTTTTTTATTTTTAAAGATTTTATTTATTTAGTTGACAGAGAGAAACACAGCTAGGGAGGGGGAACACAAGCAGGGGGAAGAGAGGAAGAAGCAGGCTTCCCGTGGAGCAGGGAGCCTGATGCGGGTCTTGATCCCGGGACTCCGGGATCATGATGTGAGCCGAAGGCAGATGCTTAACGACTGAGCCACACAGGTGCCCCTTTCTGGCACTTTATTTTTTAATTTTAATTTTTATTTAAGTAATCTCCATACCCAGTGTGGGGCTAAACTCATGACCCTGAGATCAAGAGTCACCTGCTCCACCAACTGAGCCAGCCAGGTGCCCCTTTTCCAGCACTTTTAAAAAAAGATTTTATTTATTTATTGCGGGGGGGAGAGTAGAGGGAGAGGGACAAGCACACTCCATGCTGAGCATGGAACCCCTCTTGGGGTCTGATCCCAGGACCCTGAGAATATGACCTGAGCCAAAATCAAGAGTTGGACACTTAACCTGACTGAGCCAGCAAGGTGTTTCTTTTCCAGCACTTTAAAAGATGCAATTCCAGGGGGCCACCTGGCTGCTCACTTGGTAGAGCATGGGACTCTTGATCTTGGGGTTGTGAGTTCAAGCCCCATATTGGGCATAGCGCTTACTTAAAAAATTCTTTTTAAAGATATATTTTATTGTTTTATAGCCTCTGTGGTTCCTGATAAGCAGTTAATCATCATTTTTATTGTTGTGTGCTCTACGTATTTTTTCTTTGGATGCTTTAAGGAATTTTCTATGTTTGGTTTTCAGCGGTTTGACTATGATGTGTCTAGACATGTGTGTGTGTGTGTGTGTGTGTGTGTGTGTGTGTGTGTGTGTGTATGATGTTAGGGTTTGCTGGGCTTCTTGGTTTTAATCAAATTTTAGAAATTGTGAATTATTTTTCTGCTGTATTCTTTCTCTTCTGTCCTTTGCAACTCCAAATACATGCATGTTAGTCTGATTGCTTGATATTATCCCACAGGTCATTGACATTCCAATCATATTTTTTCTAGTCCCTTTTTTTTGGTGTTTCTATAATTTCTCTTGGCCTCTCTTCAAGTTCATGAAATTTTTTCTTCTGTTGTGCTGAATCTGTTTTTCTTATTCAATCATTTTTTAAAAAAGATTTTATTTATTTATTTGACCTGAGCCGAAGGCAAAGGCTTTAACCCACGGAACCACCCAGGTGCCCCATTTTTTTTTTAATTTCAAATATTGTGGGGTGCCTGAGTGGATACCAAACAACCCAAGTTGGTTGGTTGTCCAACTTGTGATTTCGACTCAGGTCGTGATCTCAGTGTTGTGGGATTGAACCCTCCATCAGGCTCCATGCTCGGCAAGGAGTCTGTTTGAGGATTCTCTCTCTCCCCTTCCCCACCATGCTCTCTCTCTCTAAAATAAATAAATCTTTAAAAAAAATAAAATTTCAAATATTATATTATTGTTCTACTACTAAGATTTCCATTGGGCTCATTTTTAGTTTCCACATGTCTTCTAAAATTCAAATTCTCCATGCCTTCACCCATTATATCCATCTTTTCCTGTAAATTCCTTAACATTTATAAGTAATCCTTATTTGGTAATTCCAAAATATGGACAGTCTTTGGGTCTACCTCTTTTAACTAGTTTTTTTTTTCTTTTGAGAAGTGTCATGTTTGCTACTTCTTCATTATATCTAGTATTATTTGTATACAAGATATCATGGGTAGTAGCTTAAAACTACTAAGGAATTCTAGATTCTACATCATGCTTTGAAGGGTGTTCAATTTTGTATGGCATTCACTTAAAGTACTCACCTTGATACTGGGGAGGCTTCATTTTAGGCTTTGTTAGGGTAGGCCTGGTTCGTTTTGCCCTTTGTCTTGGGAAACGGTCTTTACTTCTAAGGTGTGGTCCTCTGGGGTTTCTGTGGAAAGTCTGAGGTTTTTTATAAGCCCTGCTAACTTGGTGGACCTTGAACTCTTAAATCTATCTCCTATTACTGGGAAGTTGTTGAAATCTTTGGTTAGCTCTTTCGGCCTTTAGTTCTTGGCAATTTGGAGTCACCCCATATATATGCACTTTAGGACTCAAACAAGGATCTAAGGGGAGTCTGGATGCCAATTTTGTGACTCCTTCTTCTACATGTTTTCCCTCTTCAATTTCCAGCCACCGTGGCATCTATAATACTCTGACTTCTAACGTGTCAGCCTGAAAGACTCTTGCTTTCTGCTTGAGCTCTACTCCCTATCTGCAGCATGGATTTGAAAATGCCCTAAGAGGAAAAGCCAATTTTCTTTTCATTTTAATTTTTTTCATTTTCATTTTTATAAATTCCAGTATAGTTAACACACAGTGTTATTTAGGTATAAGAGGAAAGTCAGATAAATGTGTCTTCACCTAGTTTGCCTCTTATTTTTTTAATTAATTTTTTTAGACAAGGAAGGAGGGGGAGGGGCAGAGGGAGAAGGAGATTGAGAATATTAAGCAGACTCCATTTCCAGCGTGGAGCTGGACCTCGGCTTTGCTCTCATGATCCTGAGATCATGACCTGAGCCGAAATCAAGAAATCAAGAGTTGGATGTTTAACCTCCCGAGCCACCCAGGTGCCCCAGCTTCTCTTCTTTTAAGGGTTGTATCTACTCTGGTTGTCTATTTAAGTTGTTCTCCAGTGCCTTCAAAGATTTTTTGTTTAAATATTTTTTTCAGAGTTGCCACTAGCCATCAGCAGGGATGTTAGTCTGATACAAACTACTGTGCCATTACTGCAAGCAAAACTCACCCAAATGTGTTATTATTTTTTTTAAGTTTGTTTTAGTGCCCTGCTTTTCTTTTCTTTTTTTTTTAAAGATTTTTATTTATTTGACAGAGAGAAACACAGCCAGAGAGGAAACATAAGCAGTAGGAGTGAGAGAGGGAGAAGCAGGCTTCCCACCGAGCAGGGAGCCCGATGTGGGACTCGATCCCGGGTCTCCAGGATCATGACCTGAGCCGAAGGCAGTTGCTTAACCAACTGAGCCACCCAGGCGCCCCAGTGCCCTGCTTTTCTGAATCATTAGACATATACTTAGTCTTCATATTGCATAAACCAATATTGGATTTTGGCTGTCTGTTCTGAGAATTTACTTGACTTATTTAAATTTCACTAAATAATCCAGTAAATCAGTAATTCCTAATGGCTCTTAAAGTTTCAGAGGTTGAAAATAGATCTCTAATAGTGACAACATCTTGAATGTTTAAAGTTTAAAATAAATCTTAATCTATTTTCTGAAATAGGGAATACGTTCCCATGATTCAACCTTTAAAAGATTAAAAGGATACACAATAAAAAGCTTCACTCCCACCCCTGTTGCATGTGTTTAGAAAAACTGGCAGGTCCATTTTATTAACTAAGAGGTTTTTATTTTGTTTTTTTAACCAAACTTTTTTTTTTTTAAGATTTTAGGTATTTATTTGACAGAGAGAGAGACAGAGAGCACAAGCACAGGAAGCAGGAGGAGAAAGAGACTCCCCCCCCCGCCCCCCAGCAGGGAGCCCGATGTAGGAACTTGATCTCAGGACCCAATAACCTGAGCCAAAGGCAGACTCATATCCGACTGAAACACCCAGGCGCCCTGTTTTGTTTTTAATAAATGACATTCACCAGGAGGAGTCATTACAGAGGAAGGCATCTATTCCATTTAATTCTGCAAACAGCGTGTCTGGAACAATGTTAGCTATTGTGGAGTAGAAACATGAGTCATATGGTTGAGAGTGCACTTCTTTTAATTAAAAAGGAGAAGAGAGTGTAATGAAGGACTATTTGTAAGGAAATCTGATGCGTTCTACTTGACCCAGTTGGAAAAGTTGTGATAGGAAAAGGTCCCATCCCTGCCCAGCTGACGCCTGGAGTTAAGGTTATATTCTTGGCTCTCTCTAAAAGGGTGTCTCTCTAGCCCAGCTGCTGCCCTGCTTACAGTCAAACTCAGCACTGGGTCCAAGAACCTTGCTGGAAGCTTGGTTCTTGGACCAAGTTCTTAGGGTTCCAGTTCACAGTTCTTAGGGAGAGGTTAGAGCTAAGTCAAGCCTCTCTAACATCAGAATGTTTAACTAGCTACAGTTTACAACAGAGGAGTTGCTCAAAGGGCTGAGTATTCTCCAGCCAAGTCTGAAAAAGCTGAACCCCTTCCTAGCAGCTGAAAAAACATGGAGTGTCCACAACAAATGTACCGAAGACACTGGAAACTGAACAAAGCCACAGAGGGAGCAGGAAGCAGATTCTGCACACTCCTTGTGTGGCCACACCTTCAGGTTCTTACAAGGGCTCCAAAGTAGGGTAATGTGTACACAGTGAGAGGGACTGAATGGTAGGTCAGGGATGTTTGCTAGGAATTTGGGAGTACTGCTGAGAAGGGCTAGAAATTATGAGTATCAGTGCTCAGGTTTACCTTTGGGTACCTTTGTTCCTCTGCAGGAATTTGAGATCGAGCACACTCCACCTGCGAGCTGTTCCTGTCCAGAAAATAAAACTTGTGCTTCTTCCATGCTGCCTTTTCCATTGGAACTCAAGATGGGACTTAGGACCTCTGGCTATTATTCTGTTTTCCTGCAGGTGGCAAGCCTCCTGGAGGGCTTCTCAAATCTTTATCTGATTCTGCATACCTATGCTCAGAACAAAACTAATTTCCAAATATCATTCTTTCCTGTGATGATGTATAAAAGTCTCTAGAGAGCTAGGCCTGGTGAATGAAAATTAACTCCACACTGTCCACAATTAATTTTTTGATATGTGTAAGAAGGTCATTGTTAATTTAGAATGCTGTCTTTATGGCTTAAATGTAATGATTGTTAAAAACAAACAAACAAAAAGATTGACAGTTTTCTTTCTTGCCTAACCTCCTGTTCCTTAATTTTCTCTTCTTCATGAGGTTTAATTTCCTCAATGAGGGAGTTTTCAGGAATTGAAATCTTTTTTTTTTTTTAAAGATTTTATTTATTCATTTGACAGAGAGATAGATCACAGGTAGGCAGAGAGGCAGGCATAGAGAGAGGAGGAAGCAGGCTCCCTGCTGAGCAGAGAGCCTGACATGGGCATTGATCCCAGGACCCTGAGATCATGACCTAAGCGGAAGGCAGAGGCTTTAACCCACTGAGCCACCCAGGCGCCCAGGAATTGAATTCTTATAGCGGGAGGGACTAGAGCAGCACCAATAAAAATATAATGCAAGCCACAAATGTTTAAATTTTCTAAGTAGCCCCATTAAAAAATGTAAAAAAAGAAACAGTTGATATTCATTTTAGTATTTTAGTTAATCTGATATTTCTAAAATATCATTTCAACATGTAATCAATATAAGAATTATCAATGGGATAATTTACCTTTTTTTTTTTTTTTGGTACTAAGTCTTTGAGACCTGGTGTATATTTTACACTTCCAGCACCTCTCAGTTTGGGCTAGCCACCTTTCAAATGCTCAGTAGCCACATGTGGCTAGTGACTATGGTACTGGGCAGTGCAGAACTAGAGCACAGGCCACGGTGATGCCCTCCAGGTCCCACTATGCATGCAATGAACCTTCTAGGCCAAATTCTAGGAGAGCATCAAGTGCTGCTACAGGCAGGAGGGTGTTTGGAATTGGGTCAAATGCTGGAATCCCAGCTGGCTTTTGCCGGGGAAGATGACTGGAAAGCAAAGGGGAGGGCGGCGTGGGTGCGGAACCTGCCTGCGGAAGGCTGGGGAGCTGGAAGGCAGCCATTCGGAGGGCGCAGTTATGCAGGAGGTGTGAGAACTTGGTGGAGGGCAGAAGTAGGACTTTACTGGCGCAACCCTTAGGCTGACGGTTGTTCCTTTTCTGTCTTTTCTCCCCACTCCTCACCTCCCAGTGGTGGTCTTTGGCTTGCCCACCGTCTGGGCTGAGAAGGCCTGCATGCGCACCTGCCCCGCCGCCTGCACCTGCAGCAGCACGGAGCGCGGCTGCTTCGTGCGCTGTGACCGCGCCAGCCTCCTGCGGGTGCCGGCCGAGTTTCCGTGCGAGTCGGCCTCCATCGACCTGGACCGGAACGGCCTGCGCTTCCTGGGCGAGCGGGCCTTCGGCACGCTGCCGTCGCTACGTCGCTTGTCGCTGCGCCACAACAACTTGTCCTTCATCACGCCCGGCGCCTTCAAGGGCCTGCCGTGGTTGGCTGAGCTGCGCCTGGCGCACAACGGTGAGCTGCGCTACCTCCATGCTCGCACGTTCGCCGCACTCAGCCGCCTCCGCCGCCTCGACCTGGCCTCCTGCCGCCTCTTTACCGTGCCCGAGCGCCTCCTGGCCGAGCTACCCGCCCTGCGCGAGCTGGCCGCCTTCGACAACCTCTTTCGCCGCGTGCCCGGCGCGCTGCGCGGCCTGGCCAACCTGACGCATGCGCACTTGGAGCGCAGCCGCATTGAGGCGGTGGCCTCCAGCTCGCTGCAGGGCATGAGGCGCCTGCGCTCGCTCAGCCTGCAGGCCAACCGCGTCCGCGCTGTGCACGCAGGCGCCTTTCGCGACTGCGGCTCCCTGGAGCACCTGCTGCTCAACGACAACCTGTTGGTGGAGCTGCCCACCGAAGCCTTTGTAGGCCTGCGCCGCCTGCGCACGCTCAACCTGGGTGGCAACGCCCTGGGCCTCGTGTCGCGTGACTGGTTCGCCGACCTGGTGGAGCTGGAGCTGCTCTACCTGGACCGCAACAGCATCGCCTTCGTGGAGGAGGGCGCCTTCCAGAACCTCTCAGGCCTCCTCTCTCTGCATCTCAACGGCAACCAACTCACTGTGCTGGCCTGGGCTGCCTTCCAGCCTGGCTTCTTCCTGGGCCGCCTCTTTCTCTTCCGCAACCCGTGGCACTGCGACTGCCGCCTGGAGTGGCTGCAGGACTGGATGGAGAGTTCCGGGCGCGTGTCCGATGTGCCGTGCGCCGCCCCGGGCTCCGTGGCTGGCCTGGACCTCAGCCAGGTGGCCTTTGGGCACTCTTCCGATGGTCTCTGTGTAGACCCTGAGGAGTTGAACCTCACTGCATCCAGTCCAGGCCCGTCCTCGGAGCCAGAGGCCACCACCGTGAGTAGGTTCAGCAGCCTCCTTTCCAAGCTGCTGGCCCCGAGGGCCCCAGTGGAGGAGGTGGCCAACACCACCGAGGGGCCGCTCAATATCTCCCTGTCCAACAGCCTTCCCTCCGCTGGGGTGGTTGTCTTGGGTCACAACGCGTGGTTTCTCCTCGGCTCTGGTCTCTTGTTCAGCGTGGCCCAGCGCCTTTTGTTTGTCCTACATGTAGACTGACCTTGCCTCACTGGGGTAGCCCAGATTGCTTTGGCCAACGGGGGAGAGTGTAGTTAACTGGCCTTGAGGGTGTTTGTGGTGGGGAGAGAGGGGAGAAGGATGAGGGCAGGTGGTGAAAATCCCAGCCCAGAATGGAAGTGACAGTTTACTTTCAGAGATGGCTTTAGGAAGAGGAGAACCCTGGGCAATGCCATGCCAGGGATGGGGTGGAGGTGGGGAGAGGAATGGATTTCTGCTCATGTCACATGGGCATCAATTGGAGAAGAGAAGCAAGAGTGAACGTGGGCCCTCCAGTGAGAAGATTAGGAATTGGAAGCTCCTAGGGCTACAGGGCTCTACCCCTATCACTTGCCCCTGTCTTCCAGGAAACAAAGACTGCATTGCCTGAATAAAAGGTCAGTCCAGTGGCTGAGTGCCAAGAACTGTGTCAGTTTTCCTGGTGAGACAGCCCATTAAGTCCCTTTGTTTTCTGCCAGAGTTGCCCTACCCCCTCACCCAGGGGCACAGGACACTAGAATCCAGGAAGATGTACAGAACAGGAGAGAAGGGGGATGTGAGAGGAACTTAGACCCAAGGGCGATGGCTTTTGGGGTCTAGAATGTGTTACTCCACAGTTATTCCCAGGGATGGCCTTAGCCACAAAGCAACTTTTGGGCAGGGTAGGGAAAAAAAAGGGGGGGGGGATGGGGTTTTCCATGTACAAATAAGTGTAAAATACTAAGATTAAAAAAAAGTTAAACAGGGGGCGCCTGGGTGGCTCAGTTGGTTAAGCGACTGCCTTCGGCTCAGGTCATGATCCCGGAGACCCAGGATCGAGTCCCACATCGGGCTCCTTGCTCTGCAGGAGGCCTGCTCCTCCCTCTCTCACTCCTCCTGCTTGTGTTCCCTCTCTGGCTGTGTTTCTCTCTGTCAAATAAATAAAATCTTTTTAAAAAAAAGTTAAACAAGTTTCTTTACTGCATGATTTTTTAGTCTTTCACATGCAGACGTGCATTGTGAATCTTCAGGGAGGCCACAAAATCCTCTTTTCTTAGGTTGTGTAGAAGACAGAGATGCTGTTAGCAGGGCAGGGAGTCTCCAGCTCGGATGATCCCATTTGGTGTGGAAATAATTATGGGTGGCACACTTTGCGGCTGACTAACGGCCAGGAAGCAAGGAGGCAGCCAGTAGCTGGGAAGGGGGCCATAGAGATTTCCCAGGGTGGGAGTTGGCCAACTGTAAGCCCCTAGGCCTGAGTGCCAAAGCAAATTCTGTATGTCTACTAACACTTGCTCATGCACTTGTCCACACACAAGTAACGATGACTGCATTTGTCAACGTGCACAAAATCCCTAGTTTGTTTGTTTTTTTTTTTTTTTTTTTTAAGTGAGGATACAGAAAAAGCTCTCAGGAATGAGGGCGGTCCCATCAGGGTTGTCCTTGAAATCTCTAGTTGTAATGTCCTGAAATTCCTCTATGTTTGAAGAACTGGGTTTTCAAAGTCCACATAATTCAGGGTGTGCCAAGCTGTCAGGTCTTCCCCGTGATAGTACTTCTTTTTTGTCTCTAGGTCATACTAAGTATCAGAAATGTTGCAGAAAGCTCCACTGAGGAGCTTTCAAATGGTTTGTGACCATTCCTCATCAATCTCAACTCAACCGGTCACAACTAGCATTTAAAAAAGAACAGAAAAGTCACAGAGTCTTACATGTAACCAGTATTGTTTTGTGAAATGTTATTGAATTTGTATGCATTTCTTCAGATGATAAGTGTATGTGTGTATGTTGTGTCTGGATCACTGCATGCAATTTATATTTTATTGTGGGCTGTTGTAGAGAAAGTTTGAAAGTCTCTAATCTGGAGGGTGCATGATTTTTAAAAAACTCTTTATTTGGAAAAGTCTCAAACTTACAAGAAAGTTGCAAGGATAGCAAAGTGAGCACTTTGGCCATTCACCCCAGTTTCCCGGTTGGTTTTCACATTTTACTGTATTTGCCATATATAGTTTGAGTTAGTTGTAAATGTCACATCTCTTCACCCTAAAAACCACAGCATGTATTTCCTGTCAGGAACGTTATCATTGATAGAATACTATTACTTAAAATATACTTTGTCTTGAAATATCAGTGGTTGTCAAAATGATTTTTGAAGCAGTCATTCTTTTTCCTCTCAGTGGAAAAAAAAGGTTCCTTGTGTTTGTTTGGTCACGATACTCAAAATTACAAGTCCGCCGATTGACTTTAATGTTTTAAAATGAATTCATTCTGCAAATGTCTTACTTTTCAAATGTGAGAGCCAGATGAGGTCAGAAATGTTGTTTGTTGAAACTGTGTGTTGTGGCCATGGTAACTGGGTAAGGATCACGAGAATCCTGGAGACCAGATCCGTGCGTTTGGGTAACCATGGAAGTCCACAGCAGACATGTAGCCCGTGTTACTGAGGAACGAGATGCTGCTTTGGAAGGAATGTCCTTCCTTTCATTTGGAGCCTGTTCTAGAGAGTCAGCCTCAATTCTGCTGCTCCAGTTCTGCCTGGTTTTTTAGATGGCCAGCTTAATGAACATTTGTTTGACTGAATGTTTTTGAACAAGTATCAACACTGAAATAGCCTCCGGGGAGACAGATTTTTATAGAACTACCCAGCCCAGTAGAATTCTGGGAACGTGGGAGTTACTGCCACACAGATCCAGAGTCTCCTAGAACGGGTTCCCAGCAAACTGTGGCCATTATGAGCTTTCATGAGAGAACAGGGAGTGGAGTTCCCAGTTCTGAGTTCATTAAGTTTCACAACCCTTCATTGGCTAATAGTACCTTGAGAAATCGTAAGGTGCTATGGATTCTGCTTGGGAAAACGACGTGAACCTGTCTGGGTGGACCGTTTTATGGTGCACTATCAAATGATCCCCAAACTCCAGTGGTTTCCTGAGGGTTGTCTCTCGCTTATGCACATGGACAACGTGGGCTTATGTACTCTGTTCCTTGTGTTCAGGCACCCAAGCTGACGAAGGATCTGCCATTTCAGACACTGTTATCCAGACACGACCTCTAGGGTTTGCTGCAACAGAGAAGGAAAGCTCGGGAGAATCATGCATTGCTCTCAAATGCTTCCACCCAGATGTGACTTGTGTCGCTTCTCACCCTTCATTGGCCAGAAATGTCAGACAGCCACACTTAACTTCCCCATGGCAGGGAAGCGTGGTCCTCCTGTGTTCACAGAAAGAGAGGAGAACTGGGAATGCTGATGAACATGAGCAATGCTTCAGAGCAGCTCCAGGCAGCTCACCTGATAAAGAGTCAAGCCTGGACTTCTCAGAACTGTGAGAAGAAATAGAGCCTCGAGGGGGAAATCTGGCCAGCAAGCCAGTAGTCTCTGCCTCTCCCTCCTCCAGGCACCCCAGCTAGGCTTTGAACACAATATTTGCACTAGCCAATAGGAAGCCTGTAGCCTCATTGGTTCTTTGAAGTAAGGGAAGAGAACGTGTAGAGAAAAAAGGTTCATATTTTCCCCTTTAAAAAATGTTTTCCACACAAACACTCAACTTACAGTATTCAAATCTTTGGGAGCTCGATCTTTGGAAAATTTCCTCTCACCAAGTTCCCTGGTTCTTTCTTTCTTTCTCTCTCTTTTTAAAGATTTTATTTATTTATTTGACAGAGAGAAACACAGCTAGAGAGGGAACACAAGCAGGGGGAGCGAGAGAGGGAGAAGCAGGCTTCCCTACGGGAGCCTGATGCGGAGCTCCATCTGGGAAC